>JAYKKM010000152.1:40000-315445 GCA_035772405.1 Chrysogorgia sp. JL179-B06 | reverse complement strand
CCCCCTTTACTTTTTGGCCAAATTTGGCCATTTTTGCCAAATATTTTTGGATGTCAAAAATGACTAAATTTTACGCTAGTTTCTGCTCAGATTAATACCTAAGGCATTATTTAGGCTATATTTTCATATTTTAAGCTTATTTTGACAAGTTAAAAATGGTCGAAAATCGTAAAAAGTTAAGGTTAACCCCTTTACTTTTTGGCCAAATTTGGCCATTTTTGACACGTTTTTTGATGTCAAAAAATGACTAAATTTACGCTAGTTTTTGCTCATATTAATACTAAGGCATTATTTAGGCTATATTTTCATATTTTAAGCTTATTTTGACAAGTTAAAAATGGCGAAAGTCGTCAAAAAGTTAAGGTTAACCCCTTTACTTTTTGGCCAAATTTGGCCATTTTTGCCAAATTTTTGGATGTCAAAAATGACTAAATTTACGCTAGTTTTTGCTCATATTAATACCTAAGGCATAATTTAGGCTATATTTTCATATTTTAAGCTTATTTTGACAAGTTAAAAATGGTCGAAAATCGTCAAAAAGTTAAGGTTAACCCCTTTGCTTTTTGGCCAAATTTTGCCAAATTTTTGGATGTCAAAAAATGACTAAATTTACGCTAGTTTCTGCTCATATTAATATCCTAAGGCATTATTTAGGCTATATTTTCATATTTTAAGCTTATTTTGACAAGTTAAAAATGGTCGAAAATCGTCAAAAAGTTAAGGTTAACCCCTTTACTTTTTGGCCAAATTTGGCCATTTTTGCCAAATTTTTTGGATGTCAAAAATGACTAAATTTACGCTAGTTTCTGCTCATATTAATATCTAAGGCATTATTTAGGCTATATTTTCATATTTTAAGCTTATTTTGACAAGTTAAAAATGGTCGAAAATCGTCAAAAAAGTTAAGGTTAACCCCTTTACTTTTTGGCCAAATTTGGCCATTTTTGCCAATTTTTGGATGTCAAAAATGACTAAATTTACGCTAGTTTCTGCTCATATTAATATCTAAGGCATTATTTAGGCTATATTTTCATATTTTAAGCTTATTTTGACAAGTTAAAAATGGTCGAAAATCGTCAAAAAGTTAAGGTTAACCCCTTTATTTTTTGTCCAAATTTGGCCATTTTTGCCAAATATTTGGATGTCAAAAAATGACTAAATTTACGCTAGTTTCTGCTCATTAATACCTAAGGCATTATTTAGGCTATATTTTCATATTTTAAGCTTATTTTGACAAGTTAAAAATGGTCGAAAATCGTCAAAAAGTTAAGGTTAACCCCTTTACTTTTTGGCCAAATTTGGCCATTTTTGCCAAATTTTTGGATGTCAAAAATTGACTAAATTTACGCTAGTTTCTGCTCATATTAATACCTAAGGCATTATTTAGGCTATATTTTCATATTTTAAGCTTATTTTGACAAGTTAAAAATGGTCGAAAATCGTCAAAAAGTTAAGGTTAACCCCTTTACTTTTTGGCCAAATTTGGCCATTTTTGCCAAATTTTTTGGATGTCAAAAAATGACTAAATTTACGCTAGTTTCTGCTCATATTAATATCCTAAGGCATTATTTAGGCTATATTTTCATATTTTAAGCTTATTTTGACAAGTTAAAAAATGGTCGAAAATCGTCAAAAAGTTAAGGTTAACCCCTTTACTTTTTGGCCAAATTTGGCCATTTTTGCCAAATTTTTGGATGTCCAAAAAATGACTAAATTTACGCTAGTTTCTGCTCATATTAATATCTAAGGCATTATTTAGGCTATATTTTCATATTTTAAGCTTATTTTGACAAGTTAAAAATGGTCGAAAATCGTCAAAAAGTTAAGGTTAACCCCTTTACTTTTTGGCCAAATTTGGCCATTTTTGCCAAATTTTTGGATGTCAAAAAATGACTAAATTTACGCTAGTTTCTGCTCATATTAATATAAGGCATTATTTAGGCTATATTTTCATATTTTAAGCTTATTTTGACAAGTTAAAAATGGTCGAAAATCGTCAAAAAGTTAAGGTTAACCCCTTTACTTTTTGGCCAAATTTGGCCATTTTTGCCAAATTTTTGGATCCAAAAATGACTAAATTTACGCTAGTTTCTGCTCAATTATTAATATCTAAGGCATTATTTAGGCTATATTTTCATATTTTAAGCTTATTTTGACAAGTTAAAAATGGTCGAAAATCGTCAAAAAGTTAAGGTTAACCCCTTTACTTTTTGGCCAAATTTGGCCATTTTTGCCAAATTTTTGGATGTCAAAAATTGACTAAATTTACGCTAGTTTCTGCTCATATTAATATCTAAGGCATTATTTAGGCTATATTTTCATATTTTAAGCTTATTTTGACAAGTTAAAAATGGTCGAAAATCGTCAAAAAGTTAAGGTTAACCCCTTTACTTTTTGGCCAAATTTGGCCATTTTTTGCCAAATTTTTGGATGTCCAAAAATGACTAAATTTACGCTAGTTTCTGCTCATATTAATACCTAAGGCATTATTTAGGCTATATTTTCATATTTTAAGCTTATTTTGACAAGTTAAAAATGGTCGAAAATCGTCAAAAAGTTAAGGTTAACCCCTTTACTTTTTGGCCAAATTTGGCCATTTTTGCCAAATTTTTGGATGTTTAAAAAATGACTAAATTTACGCTAGTTTCTGCTCATATTAATATAAGGCATTATTTAGGCTATATTTTCATATTTTAAGCTTATTTTGACAAGTTAAAAAATGGTCGAAAATCGTCAAAAAGTTAAGGTTAACCCCTTTACTTTTTGGCCAAATTTGGCCATTTTTGCAAATTTTTGGATGTCCAAAAAAATGACTAAATTTACGCTAGTTTCTGCTCATATTAATATCTAAGGCATTATTTAGGCTATATTTTCATATTTTAAGCTTATTTTGACAAGTTAAAAATGGTCGAAAATCGTCAAAAAGTTAAGGTTAACCCCTTTACTTTTTGGCCATTTTTGCCAAATTTTTTATGTCAAAAAATGACTAAATTTACGCTAGTTTCTGCTCATATTAATACCTAAGGCATTAGTTAGGCTATATTTTCATATTTTAAGCTTATTTTGACAAGTTAAAAATGGTCGAAAATCGTCAAAAAGTTAAGGTTAACCCCTTTACTTTTTGGCCAAATTTGGCCAATTTTGCCAAATTTTTGGATGTCCAAAAATGACTAAATTTACGCTAGTTTCTGCTCATATTAATACCTAAGGCATTATTTAGGCTATATTTTCATATTTTAAGCTTATTTTGACAAGTTAAAAATGGTCGAAAATCGTCAAAAAGTTAAGGTTAACCCCTTTACTTTTTGGCCAAATTTGGCTATTTTTGCCAAATTTTTGGATGTCCAAAAATGACTAAATTTACGCTAGTTTCTGCTCATATTAATATCTAAGGCATTATTTAGGCTATATTTTCATATTTTAAGCTTATTTTGACAAGTTAAAAATGGTCGAAAATCGTCAAAAAGTTAAGGTTAACCCCTTTACTTTTTGGCCAAATTTGGCCATTTTTGCAAAATTTTTGGATGTCCAAAAATGACTAAATTTACGCTAGTTCCTGCTCATATTAATATCTAAGGCATTATTTAGGCTATATTTTCATATTTTAAGCTTATTTTGACAAGTTAAAAATGGTCGAAAATCGTCAAAAAGTTAAGGTTAACCCCTTTACTTTTTGGCCAAATTTGGCTATTTTTGCCAAATTTTTGGATGTCCAAAAATGACTAAATTTACGCTAGTTTCTGCTCATATTAATACCTAAGGCATTTATTTAGGCTATATTTTCATATTTTAAGCTTATTTTGACAAGTTAAAAATGGTCGAAAAATCGTCAAAAAGTTAAGGTTAACCCCTTTACTTTTCCAAATTTGGCCATTTTTGCCAAATTTTTGGATGTCCAAAAATGACTAAATTTACGCTAGTTTCTGCTCATATTAATATCTAAGGCATTATTTAGGCTATATTTCATTTTTTAAGCTTATTTTTGACAAGTTAAAAATGGTCGAAAATCGTCAAAAAGTTAAGGTTAACCCCTTTACTTTTTGGCCAAATTTGGCCATTTTTGCCAAATTTTTGGATGTCCAAAAAATGACTAAATTTACGCTAGTTTCTGCTCATATTAATATCTAAGGCATTATTTAGGCTATATTTTCATATTTTAAGCTTATTTTGACAAGTTAAAAATGGTCGAAAATCGTCAAAAAGTTAAGGTTAACCCCTTTACTTTTTGGCCAAATTTGGCCATTTTTGCAAAAAATTTGGATGTCCAAAAATGACTAAATTTACGCTAGTTTCTGCTCATATTAATATCTAAGGCATTATTTAGGCTATATTTTCATATTTTAAGCTTATTTTGACAAGTTAAAAATGGTCGAAAATCGTCAAAAAGTTAAGGTTAACCCCTTTACTTTTTGGCCAAATTTGGCCATTTTTGCCAAATTTTTGGATGTCAAAAAATGACTAAATTTACGCTAGTTTCTGCTCATATTAATATCTAAGGCATTATTTAGGCTATATTTTCATATTTTAAGCTTATTTTGACAAGTTAAAAATGGTCGAAAATCGTCAAAAAGTTAAGGTTAACCCCTTTACTTTTTGGCCAAATTTGGCCATTTTTGCCAAATTTTTGGATGTCAAAAAATGACTAAATTTACGCTAGTTTCTGCTCATATTAATATCTAAGGCATTATTTAGGCTATATTTTCATATTTTAAGCTTATTTTGACAAGTTAAAAATGGTCGAAAATCGTCAAAAAGTTAAGGTTAACCCCTTTACTTTTTGGCCAAATTTGGCCATTTTTGCCAAATTTTTGGATGTCAAAAAATGACTAAATTTACGCTAGTTTCTGCTCATATTAATCTAAGGCATTATTTAGGCTATATTTTCATATTTAAGCTTATTTTGACAAGTTAAAAATGGTCGAAAATCGTCAAAAAGTTAAGGTTAACCCCTTTACTTTTTGGCCAAATTTGGCCATTTTTGCAAAAATTTTTGGATGTCCAAAAAATGACTAAATTTACGCTAGTTTCTGCTCATATTAATATCTAAGGCATTATTTAGGCTTATTTTCATATTTTAAGCTTATTTTGACAAGTTAAAAATGGTCGAAAATCGTCAAAAAGTTAAGGTTAACCCTTTACTTTTTGGCCAAATTTGGCCATTTTTTGCAAAATTTTTGGATGTCAAAAATGACTAAATTTACGCTAGTTTCTGCTCATATTAATATCTAAGGCATTATTTAGGCTATATTTTCATATTTTAAGCTTATTTTGACAAGTTAAAAATGGTCGAAAATCGTCAAAAAGTTAAGGTTAACCCCTTTACTTTTTGGCCAAATTTGGCCATTTTTGCAAATTATTTGGATGTCAAAAAATGACTAAATTTACGCTAGTTTCTGCTCATATTAATACCTAAGGCATTATTTAGGCTATATTTTCATATTTTAAGCTTATTTTGACAAGTTAAAAATGGTCGAAAATCGTCAAAAAGTTAAGGTTAACCCCTTTACTTTTTGGCCAAATTTGGCCATTTTTGCCAAAATTTTTGGATGTCAAAAAAATGACTAAATTTACGCTAGTTTCTGCTCATATTAATATCTAAGGCATTATTTAGGCTATATTTTCATTTTTAAGCTTATTTTGACAGTTAAAAATGGTCGAAAATCGTCAAAAAGTTAAGGTTAACCCCTTTACTTTTTGGCCAAATTTGGCCATTTTTGCCAAAAATTTTTGGATGTCAAAAAATGACTAAATTTACGCTAGTTTCTGCTCATATTAATATCTAAGGCATTATTTAGGCTATATTTTCATTTTAAGCTTATTTTGACAAGTTAAAAATGGTCGAAAATCGTCAAAAAGTTAAGGTTAACCCCTTTACTTTTTGGCCAAATTTGGCCATTTTTGCCAAAATTTTTGGATGTCCAAAAAATGACTAAATTTACGCTAGTTTCTGCTCATATTAATATCTAAGGCATTATTTAGGCTATATTTTCATATTTTAAGCTTATTTTGACAAGTTAAAAAATGGTCGAAAATCGTCAAAAAGTTAAGGTTAACCCCTTTACTTTTTGGCCAAATTTGGCCATTTTTGCAAATTTTTGGATGTCCAAAAAATGACTAAATTTACGCTAGTTTCTGCTCATATTAATACCTAAGGCATTATTTAGGCTATTTTTCATATTTTAAGCTTATTTTGACAAGTTAAAAATGGTCGAAAATCGTCAAAAAGTTAAGGTTAACCCCTTTACTTTTTGGCCAAATTTGGCCATTTTTGCCAATTTTTGGATGTCAAAAAATGACTAAATTTACGCTAGTTTCTGCTCATATTAATACGTAAGGCATTATTTAGGCTATATTTTCATATTTTAAGCTTATTTTGACAAGTTAAAAATGGTCGAAAATCGTCAAACAGTTAAGGTTAACCCCTTTACTTTTTGGCCAAATTTTGCCATTTTTGCCAAATATTTGGATGTCCAAAAATGACTAAATTTACGCTAGTTTCTGCTCATATTAATATCTAATGCATTATTTAGGCTATATTTTCATATTTTAAGCTTATTTTGACAAGTTAAAAATGGTCGAAAATCGTCAAAAAGTTAAGGTTAACCCCTTTACTTTTTGGCCAAATTTGGCCATTTTTGCCAAAATTTTTGGATGTCAAAAATGACTAAATTTACGCTAGTTTCTGCTCATATTAATATCTAAGGCATTATTTAGGCTATATTTTCATATTTTAAGCTTATTTTGACAAGTTAAAAATGGTCGAAAATCGTCAAAAAGTTAAGGTTAACCCCTTTACTTTTTGGCCAAATTTGGCCATTTTTGCAAAATTTTTTGGATGTCCAAAAATGACTAAATTTACGCTAGTTTCTGCTCATATTAATATCTAAAGGCATTATTTAGGCTATATTTTCATATTTTAAGCTTATTTTGACAAGTTAAAAATGGTCGAAAATCGTCAAAAAGTTAAGGTTAACCCCTTTACTTTTTGGCCAAATTTGGCCATTTTTGCAAATTTTTGGATGTCCAAAAATGACTAAATTTACGCTAGTTTCTGCTCATATTAATACCTAAGGCATTATTTAGGCTATATTTTCATATTTTAAGCTTATTTTGACAAGTTAAAAATGGTCTCGAAAATCGTCAAAAAGTTAAGGTTAACCCCTTTACTTTTTGGCCAAATTTGGCCATTTTTGCCAAAATATTTGGATGTCAAAAAATGACTAAATTTACGCTAGTTTCTGCTCATATTAATATCTAAGGCATTATTTAGGCTATATTTTCATATTTTAAGCTTATTTTGACAAGTTAAAAATGGTCGAAAAATCGTTCAAAAAGTTAAGGTTAACCCCTTTACTTTTTGGCCAAATTTGGCCATTTTTGCAAATTTTTGGATGTCAAAAATGACTAAATTTACGCTAGTTTCTGCTCATATTAATATCTAAGGCATTATTTAGGCTATATTTTCATATTTTAAGCTTATTTTGACAAGTTAAAAATGGTCGAAAATCGTCAAAATGTTAAGGTTAACCCTTTACTTTTTGTCCAAATTTGGCCATTTTTGCCAAATTTTTGGATGTCCAAAAAATGACTAAATTTACGCTAGTTTCTGCTCATATTAATTACCTAAGGCATTATTTAGGCTATATTTTCATATTTTAAGCTTATTTTGACAAGTTAAAAATGGTCGAAAATCGTCAAAAAGTTAAGGTTAACCCCTTTACTTTTTGGCCAAATTTGGCCATTTTTGCCAAAATTTTGGATGTCAAAAAATGACTAAATTTACGCTAGTTTCTGCTCATATTAATATCTAAGGCATTATTTAGGCTATATTTTCATATTTTAAGCTTATTTTGACAAGTTAAAAATGGTCGAAAATCGTCAAAAAGTTAAGGTTAACCCCTTTACTTTTTGGCCAAATTTGGCCAATTTTTGATGTCCAAAAATGACTAAATTTACGCTAGTTTCTGCTCATATTAATATCTACGGCATTATTTAGGCTATATTTTCATATTTTAAGCTTATTTTGACAAGTTAAAAATGGTCGAAAAATCGTCAAAAAGTTAAGGTTAACCCCTTTACTTTTTGGCCAAATTTGGCCATTTTTGCAAATTTTTGGATGTCAAAAAAAATGACTAAATTTACGCTAGTTTCTGCTCATATTAATATCTAAGGCATTATTTAGGCTATATTTTCATATTTTAAGCTTATTTTGACAGTTAAAAATGGTCGAAAATCGTCAAAAAGTTAAGGTTAAACCCCTTTACTTTTTGGCCAAATTTGGCCATTTTTGCCAAATTTTTGGATGTCAAAAAATGACTAAATTTTACGCTAGTTTCTGCTCATATTAATACCTAAGGCATTATTTAGGCTATATTTTCATATTTTAAGCTTATTTTGACAAGTTAAAAATGGTCGAAAATCGTCAAAAAGTTAAGGTTAACCCCTTTACTTTTTGGCCAAATTTGGCCATTTTTGCCAAATTTTTGGATGTCAAAAAATGACTAATTTTACGCTAGTTTCTGCTCATATTAATATCTAAGGCATTATTTAGGCTATATTTTCATATTTTAAGCTTATTTTGACAAGTTAAAAATGGTCGAAAATCGTCAAAAAGTTAAGGTTAACCCCTTTACTTTTTGGCCAAATTTGCCCATTTTTGCAAAATATTTGGATGTCCAAAAATGACTAAATTTACGCTAGTTTCTGCTCATATTAATATCTAAGGCATTATTTAGGCTATATTTTCATATTTTAAGCTTATTTGACAAGTTAAAAATGGTCGAAAATCGTCAAAAAGTTAAGGTTAACCCCTTTACTTTTTGGCCAAATTTGGCCATTTTTGCAAATTTTTGGATGTCAAAAAATGACTAAATTTACGCTAGTTTCTGCTCATATTAATATCTAAGGCATTATTTAGGCTATATTTTCATATTTTTAAGCTTATTTTGACAAGTTAAAAATGGTCGAAAATCGTCAAAAAGTTAAGGTTAACCCCTTTACTTTTTGGCCAAATTTGGCCATTTTTGCAAATATTTGGATGTCAAAAATGACTAATTTACGCTAGTTTCTGCTCATATTAATACTAAGGCATTATTTAGGCTATATTTTTCATATTTTAAGCTTATTTTGACAAGTTAAAAATGGTCGAAAATCGTCAAAAAGTTAAGGTTAACCCCTTTACTTTTTGGCCAAATTTGGCCATTTTTGCAAAATATTTGGATGTCAAAAAATGACTAAATTTACGCTAGTTTCTGCTCATATTAATATCTAAGGCATTATTTAGGCTATATTTTCATATTTTAAGCTTATTTTGACAAGTTAAAAATGGTCGAAAATCGTCAAAAAGTTAAGGTTAACCCCTTTACTTTTTGGCCAAATTTGGCCATTTTGCAAATTTTTGGATGTCCAAAAAATGACTAAATTTACGCTAGTTTCTGCTCATATTAATTTAAGGCATTATTTAGGCTATATTTTCATATTTTAAGCTTATTTTGACAAGTTAAAAATTGGTCGAAAATCGTCAAAAAGTAAGGTTAACCCCTTTACTTTTTGGCCAAATTTGGCCATTTTTGCAAATTTTTGGATGTCAAAAAATGACTAAATTTACGCTAGTTTCTGCTCATATTAATATCTACGGCATTATTTAGGCTATATTTTCATATTTTAAGCTTATTTTGACAAGTTAAAAATGGTCGAAAATCGTCAAAAAGTTAAGGTTAACCCTTTACTTTTTGGCCAAATTTGGCCATTTTTGCAAAAAATTTGGATGTCAAAAAATGACTAAATTTACGCTAGTTTCTGCTCATATTAATATCTAAGGCATTATTTAGGCTATATTTTCATATTTTAAGCTTATTTTGACAAGTTAAAAATGGTCGAAAATCGTCAAAAAGTTAAGGTTAACCCTTTACTTTTTTTTGGCCAAATTTTTTGGATGTCAAAAAATGACTAAATTTACGCTAGTTTCTGCTCATATTAATACCTAAGGCATTATTTAGGCTATATTTTCATATTTTAAGCTTATTTTGACAAGTTAAAAATGGTCGAAAATCGTCAAAAAGTTAAGGTTAACCCCTTTACTTTTTGGCCAAATTTGGCCATTTTTGCCAAATTTTTGGATGTCCAAAAAATGACTAAATTTACGCTAGTTTCTGCTCATATTAATATCTAAGGCATTATTTAGGCTTATTTTTCATATTTTAAGCTTATTTTGACAAGTTAAAAATGGTCGAAAATCGTCAAAAAGTTAAGGTTAACCCCTTTACTTTTTGGCCAAATTTGGCCATTTTTGCAAATTTTTGGATGTCAAAAAATGACTAAATTTACGCTAGTTTCTGCTCATATTAATATCTAAGGCATTATTTAGGCTATAATTTCATATTTTAAGCTTATTTTGACAAGTTAAAAATGGTCGAAAATCGTCAAAAAGTTAAGGTTAACCCCTTTACTTTTTGGCCAAATTTGGCCATTTTTGCAAAATATTGGATGTCAAAAAATGACTAAATTTACGCTAGTTTCTGCTCATATTAATACCTAAGGCATTATTTAGGCTATATTTTCATATTTTAAGCTTATTTTGACAAGTTAAAAAATGGTCGAAAATCGTCAAAAAGTTAAGGTTAACCCTTTACTTTTTGGCCAAATTTGGCCATTTTTGCAAAATTTTTGGATGTCCAAAAATGACTAAATTTACGCTAGTTTCTGCTCATATTAATATCTAAGGCATTATTTAGGCTATATTTTCATATTTTAAGCTTATTTTGACAAGTTAAAAATGGTCGAAATCGTCAAAAAGTTAAGGTTAACCCCTTTACTTTTTGGCCAAATTTGGCCATTTTTGCCAAAATTTTTTTGGATGTCCAAAAAATGACTAAATTTACGCTAGTTTCTGCTCATATTAATACTAAGGCATTATTTAGGCTATATTTTCATATTTTAAGCTTATTTTGACAAGTTAAAAAATGGTCGAAAATCGTCAAAAAGTTAAGGTTAACCCCTTTACTTTTTGGCCAAATTTGCCATTTTTGCCAAATTTTTGGATGTCAAAAAATGACTAAATTTACGCTAGTTTCTGCTCATATTAATACCCAAGGCATTATTTAGGCTATATTTTCATATTTTAAGCTTATTTTGACAAGTTAAAAATGGTCGAAAATCGTCAAAAAGTTAAGGTTAACCCCTTTACTTTTTGGCCAAAATTTGGCCATTTTTGCAAATTTTTGGATGTCCAAAAAATGACTAAATTTACGCTAGTTTCTGCTCATATTAATATCTAAGGCATTATTTAGGCTATATTTTCATATTTTAAGCTTATTTTGACAAGTTAAAAATGGTCGAAAATCGTCAAAAAGTTAAGGTTAACCCTTTACTTTTTGTCCAAATTTGGCCATTTTTGCCAAATTTTTGGAATGTCCAAAAATGACTAAATTTACGCTAGTTTCTGCTCATATTAATATCTAAAGGCATTATTTAGGCTATATTTTCATATTTTAAGCTTATTTTGACAAGTTAAAAATGGTCGAAAATCGTCAAAAAGTTAAGGTTAACCCCTTTACTTTTTGGCCAAATTTGGCCATTTTTGCCAAATTTTTGGATGTCAAAAAATGACTAAATTTACGCTAGTTTCTGCTCATATTAATACCTAAGGCATTATTTAGGCTATATTTTCATATTTTAAGCTTATTTTGACAAGTTAAAAATGGTCGAAAATCGTCAAAAAGTTAAGGTTAACCCCTTTACTTTTTGGCCAAATTTGGCCATTTTTGCCAAAATTTTTGGATGTCCAAAAAATGACTAAAATTTTTCGCTAGTTTCTGATCATATTTATATATAAGGCCATTATTTTAGAGCTATATTTTCATATTTTAATTTATTTTGAACTAGTTAAAATGGGTCGAATAATCGTCCAAAAATTAAGGTTAACCCCTTTACTTTTGTGCCTATTTTGGCCATTTTTGCAAATTTTTGTATGTCCAAAAAATGATTAACTTTACGCTAGTTTATGCTCATTTTAATATTCTAAGGCAGTATTTAGGCTATATTTTCATATCTTAAGCTTATTTTGACAAGTTATAAATTGGTCGAAAATCGTCATAATAGTGAAGGTGAAAAAAAATAAAAAAACCTTTACTTTTTGTCCAAATTTGGCCATTTTTGCCAAATTTTTGGATGTCATAAAATGACTAACTTTACGATAGTTTCTTGCCCTCATTATTAATATCCTAAGGCATTATTATAGGCTATATTTTTCATTTAATTTAAGCTTAATTTTGATAAGTTAATTAATGGCCGAAAATCGTCAAAAAGTTTTGGGTTGTTAACCCCTTTAATTTTTGGCCAAATTTGCGCCTTTTTTGCCATATAATTTGGTATGTTTAAAAATGACTAAATAGTTTTAATTTACGCTAGTTTCTGCTCAAATTAATACCACCTAGGCATTATTTAGGCTATATTTTCTTTATTTTAAGATTATTTTGATCATAGTTAAAATCGGTCGAGAATCGTCAAAAAAAGTTAAGGTTTAAACCCCTTTACTTTTTGGCCAAATTTGGGGACTATCTTTTGCCAAATTTTTGGATGTTAAAAAATGAATGAATTTTACGCTAGTTTATGCTCATATTAATACCCCTACAGCATTATTTTGGCTATTTTTTCATATTTTAAATTTTTTCATTGACAATGTTATAAATGGACGATAAATCGTCAAAAGTTAAGATTAACCCCTTTACTTTTTGGCCCAAATTTCGGCCATTTTTGTAAAATGTTTTGGGTTGTCCAAAAATGACTAAATTTTACGCTTTGTTTCTGCTCATTTTAATATCCTAAGGCATTATTTTTGGCTTTCTTGTCTTATTTTAAGCTTATTTTGACAAGTTAAAAATGCGTCGAAAATCGTCCAAAATCGTAAGGATTAACCCCTTTTTTTTTTGTTCCAAATTTTGGCCATTTTTGCCAATATATTTTGGATGTCAAAAAAATGACTTAATTTTCGCTAGTTTTCTGACTCATATTAATACCTAAGGGAATTATTTAGGGATATTTTTTTATTTTTTATAGCTTTTTCTTGACATAGTTAAAAATTGGCCGAATAAACCGTCTTCAAAAAAAGTTTAAGATTAAATCACCTTTACTTTTGTGTCCAAATTTGGCTTTTTTTGTCAATTTTTTTGGCATGTCCAAAAAATGACTTAATGTACGATAGTTTCTGCTCATATTAATACCTAAGGCATTATTTAGGCAATATTTCCTTATTTTAAGATTATTTTTGACAAGTTAAAAAAATTGGTCGTAAATCGTCAATATGTTATGGTTAACCCCTTTACTTTTTGGCCAAATTTGGCCATTTTTGCAAATAATTTTGGATGTTTTAAAATATGACTTAATAGTTTTAATTTACGCTTGTTTCCTGCTCATATTAATAACCTCCAACGGCATTATTTAGGCTATTTTTTCGTATTTTTAAGCTTATTTTCACAGGTTAAAAATGGTCGAAATTCGTCAAAAAGTTAAGGTTAACCCCTTTATTTTTTGTTTCCAAATTTGGCTTTTTTGCCAAATTTTTGGATTGTCAAAAAATGACTATATTTACGCTAGTTTCTGCTCATATTAATTACCTATAGGCATTATTTTAGGCTATATTTTCCATATTTTAAGCTTATTTTGTCAAGTTAATAATAAATTTGGTCGACAACCGTCAAAAAAGTTAAGGATAACCACTTTACTTTTTGTCCTCATTTGGCCATTTTGGCCAATTATTTGGATATGTCCAAAAAATGAAATAAAATTTTCGCTTGTTTTCTGCTCATATTAATACCTAAAAGGCATTATTTAGGGCTATATTTAATATTTTAAGCTTATTTTTGACAAGTTAAATATGTTCGAAAATCGTCAAATAGTTAACGTTAACCCCTTTACTTTTTGTACCAAATTTGGCCATTTTTGCCAAATTTTTTGATCTCCAAAAATGACTAAATTTGCGCTAGATTCTGCTCCATATTAATATCTTAAGGAATTATTTAGGCTATATTTTCATATTTTAATTTTATTTTGATCTAGTTAAAAATAGGTCGAAAATCGTCAAAAAGTTATGGTTTAACCCCCATTACTTTTTGGCCAAATTTTGCCATTTTTGCCAAATAATTGGATTGGTTTAAAAAATATGACTAAATAGTTTTAATTTACGCTAGTTTCTGCTCATATTAATATATAAGGCTTTATTTAGGCAAATTTTTCATATTTTAATTTATTTTGACTGTTAAAAATGGTCGAAAATTCGTCAAAAAGTTAAAGGTTAAACCCCTTTACTTTTTGGCCAAATTTGGCCATTTTTGCAAAATTTTTGGATGTCCAAAATTGATTAACTTTTACCGCTAGTTTCTGCTCATATTTAATATCTAAGGCATTATTTAGGCTATATTTTCCATATTTTATAGCTTATTTTGACAAGTTTATAAATGGTCGAATATCGTCAAATAGTTTTAGGTTAACCCCTTTACTTTTTGTCACAAATTTGGCCATTTTTGCAAAAATTTTTGGATGTCCAAAAATGACTAACATTTTCGCTTTGTTTCTGCTCATAATAATATCTAAGCCATTATTTAGGCTATATTTTCATATTTTAAGCTTATTTTGACAAGTTAAAAAATGACGAAAACATCGTCAAAAACGGTAAGGTTATACCCCTTTATTTTTTGTCCATTTGTGGCCATTTTTGCCAAATATTTGGATGTCTAAAAATGAATAAAATTTACTGCTAGTTTACTGCTCATATTAATACCTAAGGCATTATTTAGGCTTTATGTTTCAATATTTTTAGCTTATTTTGACAAGTTAAAAATGGCCGAAAAAACCGTTCAAAAATGTTAAGAATAACACCTTTACTTTTTGTCCACAAATTTGGCATTTTTTGTCAAAATTTTTGCGTTGTTCCATAAATGACTAAATGATACGATAGTTTCTGCTCTTATTAATACCTTAGGCATTATTTAGGCCATATATTTCCTAATTTTTTAAAAGATTATTTTGAACTAGTTAAAAATGCGTCGTTAAAATCGTCAATAAGTTAAGGTTAACCCCTTTACTTTTTGGCCAAATTTGGCCATTTTTGCCAAATATTGGATGTTTTAAAATGACTAACTAGTTTTAATTTACGCTTGTTTCTGCTCATATTAATACCAAAAGGGCATTATTTAGGCTATATTTTCGTATTTTAAGCTTATTTTCACAAAGTTAAAAAATGGTTCGAAGAAATCTGTCAAAAAGTTAAGGTTAACCCCTTTACTTTTTTGTTCCAAATTTGGCCATTTTTGCCAAATATTTGGATGTCAAATAATGGGGACTAAAATTCTACGTTTGTTTCTGCTTATCATTAATTTACCTAAGGCTTTATTTAGGCTAAATTTTAATATTTTAAGCCTATTTTGACATGTTAAAAATGGCCGTATAACCGTCTAAAAGTTAGGTTTTACCATTTACTTTTTGTCCACATTTGGCCATTTTTGCCAAATATCTTTGGATGTCAAAAATTGAATTAATTTACGCTAGTTTATGCTCATATTAATATCCTATGGCATTATTTTGGTTATATTTTCATATTTTAAGCTTTTTTTGACAAGTTAAAAATGTTCGAAAATCGTCAAAAAGTTAACGTTTTCACCTTTACTTTTTGTCCAAATTGTGCCATTTTTGCCTAATTTTTTGATCTCCAATAAATGAACTAAATTTTCGCTAGTTTCGGCCTAATATTAATATCTAAGGCAATTTTTTAGGCTATATTTTCCATATTTTATTCTTATTTTGACTAGTTATAAAATGGTCGAAAATCGTCAAAAAGTTAAGGTTAACCCCTTTACTTTTTGGCCAAATTTGGCCATTTTTGCCAAAATATTTGGATGTTTAATAATGACTTTCTAGTTTTAATTTTCGACTATGTTTCTGGTCATATTAATATATAAGGCATTATTTAGGCAAATTTTTCATTTATTTTTATCTTATTTTGACTAGTTTAAAAATATGGTCGATATTCGTCAAAAAGTTATGGTTAACCACTTTACTTTTTTGCCAATATTTGGCCATTTTTGCAAATTTTTGGATGTCCAAAAAATGATTTATTTTACGCTAGTTTATGCTCTTATTAATATCTATGGCCATTATTTAGGCTTGATTTTCATATTTTAAGATTATTTTGACAATGTTAAAATTGGTCGGAAAAATTCGTTCAAAAGTTAAGGTTAACCCCCTTTACTTTTTGTCCATTTTGGCCATTTTTGACCAAATTTTTTGGATGTCCAAAAAATGACTAAATTTACGCTTAGTTTCTGCTCATATTACTACCCAAGGGCATTTTTTAGGGCTATAATTTTTATATTTTAAGCTTATTTTGACAAGTTATTATTGGTCGCAATTCGTCACTAAAAGTTAAGGTTAAACTCCCCTTTACTTTTTGTCCCAAATTTGGCTATTTTTGCCAATTTTTTTGAGATGTTTTGGTTCAGTCGATCAAAAATAACTAAAATTTACGCTAGTTTCTGCTCATATTAATACCTAAGGCATTATTTAGGCTATATTTTCATATTTTAAGCTTATTTTGATAAGGTTAAAAATGGACGAAAATCGTCAAAAAGTTAAGGGTTAAAACCCCTTTTACTTTATTGCCAAATTTGGCCATTTTTGCCAAATTAATTGGATGTTTAAAAATGACTAACTAGTTTTTATTTTACGCTAGTTTCTGATCAAATTAATACCCATGGCTTTATTTAGGCTATATGTTCTTATTTTATAGCTTATTTTGGACAAGTTAAAATTGGGTCGCAGATCGTCAAAAAGTTAAGGTTAAAACCTTTACTTTTTGGCCAAATTGGGCTTTTTTTGCCAAATTTTGGATTGTTAAAAAATGACTGAATGTTACGCTAGTGTCTGATAATATTATTACCCAAAGGCATTATTTAGGCTATATTTTCATATTTTTAAACTATACGTTCTTTACAAGTTATAAATGGACGAAAATCGTTCAAAAAGTTAAGATTAACCACTTGACTTTTTGGCCCAAATTTGGCTTTTTATGTCTTATGTTTTGGATGTCAAAAAATTGACTAAATTTACGCTTGTTTAGCTCATATTAATTATCCTATAAGCCATTATTTTGGCTTTTTTTTCATATTTTATGATTATTTTGACAAGTTAAAAATGGTCGAAATTACGTCAAAACGTTAAGGTTAACCCCTTTATTTTTTGTCCAAATTTTTGGCCATTTTTTTGCCAATATTTGGATGTCAAAAATATGACTAAATTTACGATAGTTTCTGCTCATATTAATACCTTAAGGCTTTATTTAGGCTATCTTTTCTTATTTTAAGCTTATTTTGACAAGTTATAAATGGCCGAAAATCGTCAAAAAGTTGAAGATTAACCCCTTTACTTTTGTGGCAAAATGTGGACCTTTTTTGTCAAAATTTTTGCATGTCCAAAAAATGCCTATTTGTACGATTGTTTCGGCTCATTTTAATACCTAAGGCGTTTATTTAGGCAATATTTATCCATATTTTAAGTTTATTTTGACAAGTTATAAAGATGGTCGTAAATCGTCAAATACGTTAAGGTTAACCCCTTTACCTTTTTGCCAATATTTGGCCATTTTTGCCAAATTAATTGGATGTTTAAAAATGACGAAACTAGTTTTAATTTACGCTTGTTTCTGCTAATATATTTACCCAAGGAATTATTTAGGCTATATTTTTCGTATTTTAAGCTTTTTTTCACAAGTTAAAAAATGGATCGATATATTCGTCATAAAAGTTAAGGTTTAACCCCTTTATTTTTTGTCCAAATTTGGCCATTTTTTTGCCAAATATTTGGATGTCAAAAAAATGACTAAATTTAAGCTAGTTTCTGCTCATATTAATACCCTAAGGCATTATTTAGCTTATTTTTTTCAGTATTTTAAGCTTTATTTTGACAAGGTTAATTAATGGCCGATAAACCGTCATCAAAAAGTTAAGGTTAACCACTTTTACTTTTTGTCCAAATTTGGCCATTTTTGCCAAAATATTTGGATGTCAATAAATGATTATTATAAATTTACGATAGTTTCTGATCATATTAATACCTAAGGCATTATTTAGGCTTATTTTTTCATATTTTAAGCTTAATTTTGACAAGTAATAATTGTTCGATAATAGTCAAAAAGTTAAAGGTAACCCACTTTACTTTTTGTCCAAATTTGGACATTTTTGCAAAAATTTTTGAATGTCCAAAATATTTGACTAAATTTTAACGCTAGTTTTCTGCTGCATATTAATATATAAGGCTTTATTTTAGGTCTATTATTTTTTCATATTTTAATTCTTATTTTTGACTTGTTAAAAAATGGTCGAAAATCGTCTAAATTGTTAAGGTTAACCCCTTTTACTTTTTGCCAAATTTGGCCATTTTTGTCCAAATAATTGGATGTTTTAAAATGAATAACTAGTTTTAATTTACAGATAGTTTCTCGTCATATTATATTCTAAGGCGATTATTTACGGCAAATTTTTCATATTTTAATCTTATTTTGACTTGTTATAAAATGGTCGAAAATCGTCAAAATTTAAGGTTAACCCCTTTACTTTTTTGCCAAATTTGGCCATTTTTGCCAATTTTTTGGATGTCCACAAAATGGATTAACTTTTCGCTAGTTTCTGCTCATATTAATATCTAAGGCATTATTTAGGCTATATTTTCATATTTTATGCTTTATTTTGAAAAGCTAATAATAGGTCGATAATCGTCAAAAAGTTAAGGGTTACCCCTTTACTTTTTGTCCTAAATTTGGCCATTTTTGACTTATTTTGGATGTCCAAAAAATGACTACATTTACGCTTGATTCGGCTCATAATAATATCCTAAGACCATTATTTAGGCTATATTTTCATATTTTATGCTTATTTTGACAAGTCCATAAATGTGTCGTAAAATAGTCAATAACGTTATGGTTAACCCCTTTATTTTTTGTCCAAATTTGGCCATTTTGCCCAAATATCTTGGATGTCTATATAATGACTAAATTTACGCTAGTTTTGGCTCATTAATAATACCTAAGGCATTATGTAGGCTATATTTTCATATTTTAAGCTTTTTTTGTCAAGTTAAAAATGGCCGTAAAACCGTCAAAATGTTAAGATTACCACCTTTTCTTTTTGTCCATATGTGGCCATTTTTGTCAAATTTTTGCATGTCCAAAAATGACTAACATGTACGATTAGTTTCTGATCATATAATACCTATGGCATTATTTAGGCAATATTTCTCTTTATTTTAAGATTTTTTTGACAAGTTAAAAATGGTCCGTTAATCGTCAATAAGTTAAGGTTATAACCCTTTAACTTTTTGTCCAAATTTGGGCCTTTTTTGCCAAATAATTGGTTGTTTAATAAAAATGACTATCTTGTTTTAATTTACGCTAGTTTTGCTTGCTAATATTAATACCCAAGGCATTATTTAGGCTTTATTTTCGTTTTTTAAGCTTATTTTACACAAGTTAAAAATGGTCGAAAATCGTCATAAAGTTAAAGGGTAACCCCTTTATTTTTTTTGTACCTATATTTGGCCACATTTTTTGCCAAATATTTTGGATGTAATAAAATTGACTAAATTTACGCTAGTTTCTGCTCATATTAACTCCTTAGGCATTTTTTAGGCGATATTTTCATATTTTAAGCGTATTTTGACAATGTTAAAATTGCCGATAATCGTCAAAATGTTATGGTTAACCACTTTACTTTTTGTCACTTTTTGGCCATTTTTGCCAAAATATTATGGATGTCAAAAAAATGAATAAATTTACGCTAGTTTTCTGCTCATATTAATAACTAAAGGCATTATTTAGGATATATTTTCATATTTTAGAGCGTATTTTTGTCAACGTTAAATAATGTTCGAAAATCGTCTAAAAGTTAACGTTAACCCCTTTACTTTTTGTCCATAATTTGGCCATTTTTGCTAAATTTTTTGGATCTCCATAAATGACTAAATTTACGCTAGTTTCTGCTCATATTAATATCTTAAGGCTTTATTTAGGCTATATTTTCATATTTTAATTTTATTTTGTCTAGTTAAATAATGGTCGAAAATCGTCAAAAAATGTAAGGTTAACCCTCTTACTTTTTTGCCATATTTGGCCATTTTTGCCAAATTTTTTGGATGTCCCAAAGATGATGATTTACTTTACGCTAGTTTGCTGCTCATATTAATATCTATGGCATTATTTAGGGCTTTATTTTCATACTTTTTTAGCTTATTTTGGACAAGTTAAAAATGGTCGTAAATCGTCAATAAGGTAAGGTTATCCCCTTTACTTTTTGTCCAAATTTGGCCATTTTTGCCATATTTTTGGTATGTCCTATAATGACTAAAATTTTACGCTAGTTTCTTGATCATATTTATATACCCAAGGCATTATTTAGGCTATATTTTCATATTTTTAGCTTATTTTTGACAAGTTTATAATGGTCGCAAATCGTCAAAAAGTTTAGGTTAACACCCCTTTTTTTTTGTCCATAATTTGCATATTTTTGCCAAATTTTTGGGAGGTCAAAAAATAAAACTAAAATTTACGACTAGTTTCTGCCTCATTTTAATTACCTATTGCTTTATTTAGGCTATATTTAATTATTTTAAGCTTATTTTGATAAGTGTTAAAATGGTCGAAAAATCGTCAAAAAGTTAAGTTAAACCCCTTTACTTTTGGTCCAATTTTGGCCATTTTTGCCAAATTTTTGATGTCAAATATATGACTAAATTTACGCATAGTTTCTGCTCTTATCTAATACCTATTGGCTTTATTTAGGCAATTGATTTCCATATTTTAAGCTTATTTTGACAAGTTTAAATAATTGTTCGTAAAATAATCGTCAAAAAGTTATGGTTAACCCTTTAACTTTTTGCCAAAATTTGGCCATTTTTGCCAAATAATTGGATGTTTAAAAATGAATAACTAGTTTTATTTTACGATAGTTTCTGCTCCATTTTAATAACCATGGAATTATTTAGGCTATATTTTCATATATTTTATGCTTATTTTGACAAGTTAAAAATTTGGTCGCAAATCGTCAAAAAATGTTATGGTTAACCCCTTTACTTTTGGCCAGATTTGGCTATTTTTGCATAATTTTTTGGGTTGTTAAATTAATGACGAAATTTACGCTAGTTTCTGCTCATAATTAATACCTAAGGCATTTATGTAGGCATAAATTTTCATATTTTATAGCTTTTTTTGACTAGTTAAAAAATGGTCGTAATATTCGTTCAAAATGTTAAAGTTATACCCCTGTACATTTTTGGCCAAATTTGGCCATTTTTGCCCAAATTTTTGGTTGTCCAAAAATGACTAAAATTTACGCTAGTTTCTGACTCATAGTAATATCTAAGGCATTTTTTAGGCTATATTTTTCATTTTTTTATATTATTTTGTAATAGTTAAAATATGGTCGAAAAATACGTCAAAAAGTTAAGGTTAACCCCTTTACTTTTTTGCCAAATTTTGGGCAATTTTTGGATGTCCAATAATGATTTAACTTTACGCTTGTTTCTGCTCATATTAATATCTAAGGCATTATTTAGGCTTTATTTTCATATCTTAAGCTTATTTTGACAAGTTAAAAAAGGTCGAATAAATCGTCAAACGTTAAGGATTTCCCTTTATTTTATGTCCAAATTTGGCCATTTTTGTCCTAATTTTTGGATGTCATTAAACATGACTTAATTTACGCTAGTTTCTTGCTCATATTAATACCTAAGGCATTATTTAGGCTATATTTTCATTTTTTAAGCTTATTTTGATTAAGTTTTAAAAAAATGGGCCGAAAATCGTCTAAGAAGTTTAGTGTTAACCCCTTTACTTTTTGCAACAATTTGGACCATTTTTTGCAAATAATTGGATGTTTAATAATGACTAACTAGTTTTAATTTACGCTAGTTTGCTGCTCAAATTAATACCCAATGCATTATTTAGGCTATATTTTAATATTTTAAGCTTATTTTGACAAGTTATACAATGGTCGCCTGATCGTCAAAAAGTTAAGGTTAACCCCTTTACTTTTTGGCCATATTTGGCTATTTTTGCCAAATTTTTTGGATGTTAAAAAATGACGGAATTTACGCTAGTTTCTGCTACATATTAATAACATAAGGCATTATTTAGGCTATATTTTCATTATTTTAAAATATAAAACTTTTTTTTCATAAGTTTTAAATGCCGAATAATCTGTCAAATAAGTTAAGAATTTAACACACCTTACTTTTCGGCCCAAATTTGGCCATTTTTGTCACAAATGTTTGGGATCGTCCAAAAAATGACTAAAATTTTCGATAGTTTCTGCAACATATTAAAAATATCTTAGGCATTATTTTGGATATATTTTCATACTTTATGATTATTTTGGATAAAGTTATAAAAGTGAACGAAAATCGTCAAAAAGTTAAGGTTAACCCCTCTACTTTTTGTCCAAATTTGGCCATATTGGCCAATTTTTGGATGTCAAATAAAATGAACTAAAATTTTCGATAGTTTCTGCTCATATTAATAACTAAGGCATTATTTTAGGCTATTTTTTCATATTTTAAGCTTATTTTGACAAGTAAAAAAAATGATCGTAAATCGTCAAAAAGTTAAGGTTAACCCCTTTACTTTTTGTCCAAATTTGGCCATTTTTGTCAAATTGTTGGATGTCCAAAAATGATCTAAATTTACGCTTGTTTCTGCTCATATTAATATCTAAGCCATTATTTAGGATATATTTTCATATTTTAAGCTTATTTTGACAAGTTTAAAATGGTCGAACATCGTCAAAAAGTTAAGGTTAAAACCCCTTTATTTTTTGTCCAAAATTTGGCCATTTTTTGACCAAATATTTTGGTATGTCCAAAAAATGACTAAATTTACGCTAGTTTCTGCTCATATTCAATTCCTAAGGCTTTATGTAGGCTATATTTTCTTATTTTAAGCTTATTTTGACAATGTTATAAATGGCCGAAAACTGTTCAAAAAAGTGAAGAATTACCCCCTCTTTACTTTTGGTCCAAATTTGGCCATTTTTGTCAAATTTTTGCTTGTCCAAAAAATGACTAAAGTTACAGATAGTTTCTGCTCATTATTAATACCTAAGGCATTATTTAGGCTATATTTCCATATTTTAAGATTTTTTTAACAAGTTACAAATTGGTCGTAAATCGTCAAAAAAGTTAAGGTTAACCCCTTTACTTTTTGCCAATTTTGGCCATTTTTGCCAAATAATTGTGAGGTTTAAAAAAATGACATAACTAGTTTAATTTACGCTAGTTTCTGCTCATTTTAATACCAAAGGGCATTATTTAGGCTATATTTTCGTATTTTAAGCTTATTTTAACATGTTAAAAATGGTCGAAAAATCGTCAAAAAGTTAAGGTTAACACCTGTTATTTTTTGTCCAAATTTGGGGCCAATTTTTGCCAAATATTTGGATGTCAAAAAATGGACTAAAATTTACGCTAGTTTCTGCTCATTAAATAACCTAAGGCATTATTTAGGCTATATTTTCATATTTTAAGCTTATTTTGACAAGTTAAAAATGGCCGAAAAACTGTCAAAAAGTTAAGGTTATACTCTTTACTTTTTGTCCACATTTGGCCATTTTTTTTTTGCCAAATATTTGGATGTCAAATAAAATGGAATAAATTTACGCTTAGTTTCTGCTTATTAATACCTATGCGCATTATTTAGGCTATATTTTCCATATTTTAAGCATTTATTTTTGACAAGTTAAAATTGTTCGAAAATCGTCAAAAAAGTTAACGTTAACCCCTTTACTTTTTGTCCATAATTTGGCCATTTTTGCCAAATGATTTGGTATGTCAAAAAAAAATGACTATAATTTACGCTAGTTTCTGCTCGATATTAATGCCTAAGGCATAATTTAGGCCTATATTTGCATATTTTAAGCTTATTTTGACAATGGTTAATAAATGGTTCTAAAATCGTCCAAAAAGTTAAGGTTAACGCCTTTTACTTTTTGTCCAAATTTGGCCATTTTTGCCAAATTTTTGGTATCTCTAATAATGACTAAATTTTACGCTAAGGTGTCTGCAAATATTTACTATCTAAAGCATTATTTTGGCTTATATTTTCTATATTTTAAGCTTATTTTTTTACAAGTTAAAAAAATGGTTCGAAAATCGTCAAAAAGTTAAAGTTAAATCCCCTTTACTTTTTTGCCAAATGTTGGCTATTTTTTGCCCAAATTGTTGTGGATGTCAAAAAATGACTAACGATTTACGGCTAGTTTCTGCTCCGTATTAATACCCAAGGCATTATTTAGTCTATATTTTCATATTTTAAGGATTATTTTGACAATGGTTGAAATAATTGTTAGATTTTTCGTCAAAAAGTTAAGGTTCAACCCCTTTACTTTTTGTCCAAATTTGGCCATTTTTTGCCATAATTTTTCGGATGTTTTTTTTCTCCAAAAATGGACAAAACTTTACAGCTAGTTTCTGCTCAATATTAATACCTAAGGCATTTATTTAGGCAATATTCCATATTGTTAAGCATTATTTTGACATACGTTAAAAAAATGGTCGCCATAATTCGTCAAAAAAGTTATGGTTAACCCCTTTACTTTTTGACCAAATTTGGCCATTTTTGCCACAAATAATTGGTTGTTTTTAAAAATGACTGAACTAGTTTTAATTTTACGCTAGTTTCTGCGAATATTAATAACCAAGGCATTATATAGGCTATATTTTCACTATTTTAAGATTATTTTGACAAAGTTAATATTAAATATGGTCGCAAATCGTCAAAAAGTTAACCACCTCTACTTTTTGGCCATAATTTGGCAATTTTTGATGTCAAAAAGAATGCCTAAATTTTCGCTGAGTTTCTGTCTCATATTAATAATCTTAAGGGCATTATTTATGGCCTATATTTTTCTATATTTAAGGCTTATTTTGACAATTTTAAAAAAAATGATCGGAAATTTACTTGTCGTCAAAAAAGTTTTTAAGGTTATACCCCTTTACTTTTTGTCCAAATTTGGCCCATTTTTGTCAACTGTTTGGATGTCCAAAAATGACATACAATTTACGCTTGCTTTCTGCTCATATTAATATCTAAGCCATTATTTAGGCAATATTTTCATATTTTTAAGCTTATTTTGACAAGTTAAATAATGGTCGTAAATCGTCAAAAACAATTAAGGTTAAACCCTTTTATTTTTTGTCCTTATTTGGCAATTTTTGCCAAATATTTGGATGTCAAAAAAATGACTAAATTTACGCTAGTTTCTGCTCATTAATACCTAAGGCATTATTTAGGCTTATATTTTACAGATTTTACAGCCATTTTGACAAGTTAAAAATGGCCGAAAACCGTCTACAAAAGTTAAGATTAACCCCTTTACTTTTTGTCCCAAATTTGGCCCCAAATTTTTGTCCCAAATTTTTGCATGTCCAAAAAATGACTAAATGTACGATAGTTTCTGTTTCTTTATTAATACCTAAGGCATTATTTAGGCAATATTTTCAGTATTTTAAGATTTATTTTGACAAAGTTAAAATATGGTCGTAAATCGTCAAATAAAGTTAAGGTTAAAAACAAAAACCCCCTATCATTTTTGCCAAATTTGGCCCATATTATTTTGCCAAAAAATTTTGGGATGTTTAAAAAATGGAGCTAACCTAGTTTTAATTTTACGCTAGTTTCTGCTCATTAATATCTTAAGCCTATGTATTGTAGGCTATATTTTCATATTTTTAAGCTTATGTTGACAACGTTAAAATAATAGTTTCGGAAGATATCGGTCATAAAAGTTAAGGTTAACCCCTTTATTTTTTGTCCAAATTTGGCCAATTTTTGCAAATATTTGGATCGTCAAAAAAATGACTAAATTTATCGGCTAATAGTTTCTGCTCATTAATACACTAAGGCATTATTTAGGCTATATTTTCATATTTTAAGCTTATTTTGACAATTGTTAAAATATCGGCCGCGATAAACCCGTCATAAATGTTATGGTTTAACCACTTTACTTTTTGTCCACATTTGGCCATTTTTCGGCCAAAATATTTGGTAGTTGTCAAAAAATGACTAAATTTACGCTAGTTTCTGCTCATATTAATTACCTGAAGGCATGATTTAGGGCTATATTTTCGTATTTTAAGCTCTATTTGCACAATGTTAAAACATGGGTCCGAAATATCGTCACAAAAAGTTAAGGTGTTTAACCCCTTTAATTTTTGTCCAATATTTGGCCTTTTTTGCCAAATATTTGGATGTCAAAAAAATGACCTAAATTTACGCTAGTTTTCTGACTCATTATACCTAAGGCATTATTCTAGGCTATATTTTTTCCATATTTTAAGCTTATTTTGACAAGTTAAAAATGTCCGAAAAACCGTCAAAAAGTTTAAGGTTAACCACTTTACTTTTTGTCCAAATTTGGCCATTTTTGCCAAATATTTGGATGTCAAAAAATGAATAAATTTACGCTAGTTTCTGCTCATTTAATACCTAAGGCATTATTTAGGCTATATTTTCATATTTTTAAGCTTATTTTTGACAAGTTAAAAATGGGTTCGAAAATCGTCAAAAAGTTCAACGTTAACCCCTTTAACTTTTTTGTACCAAATTTGGCACATTTGTGCCAAATATTTGGATGAGTGTCAAAAAATGACTAAATTTACGCTAGTTTCTGCTCATTATTTAATACCTAAGGCATTATTTTAGGCTATATTTGCATATTTTAATGCTTATTTTGACAAGTTGAAAAATGGTCTAAAATCGTCCAAAAGTTAAGGTTAACGTTTAGCCTTTACTTTTTGTCCAAATTTGGCCATTTTTGCCAAATTTTTGGATCTCTAAAAATGACTAAATTTATCGCTAGTTGGGAGTGTCTGCAAATATTAATATCTAAAGCATTATTTAGGCTATATTTCTCATATTTTAAGCTTATTTTTACAATTAAAAAATGGTCGAAAATCGTCAAAAAGTTTTAAAGTTAACCCCTTTACTTTTTTGCCAAATTTTGGCTATTTTTTGCCAAAAAAAATTTTTGGGATGTCAAAAAATGACTAAATTTCTTTACGCTCAGTTTCTGCTCGTATTTTAATACCCCAACGGCATTATTTTAGACTATTATTTTCATATTTTTTTAAGCTTATTTTGACAAGTTAAAATTAGTGTTAGAAAAATCGTCAAAAAGTTAAGGTTAACCCTTTACTTTTTGTCCAAAATTGGCCATTTTCTGCCAAATTTTTGGATGTCCAAATAATATGACTAACTTTTACGCTAGTAGTTCTGCTCATATTTAATTACCCAAGGCATTCTTTAGGACAATATTTTCGTTTAATTTTAATGGCAATATTTTGACAAAGTTAAAAATTGTTAGAAAATCGTTCAAATAAGTTAAGGTTAACCCCTTTACTTTTTTGTCCCAAATTTGGCCATTTTTGCCAAATTTTTGGACTGTCCTAATATGACTAACTTAACGCTAGTGTTTGCTCATATTAATACTCTAAGGCATTATTTAGGGCTATTTTTTCATATTTTAAGCTTATTTTGGACAAGTTTTAAAAAAATGGTCCACAATCGTCAAAAAAGTTTTAATGGTTAAACAGCCTTTACTTTTTGTCCAAATTTGGCCATTTTTTGCCAAATTTTTTGGTATGTCCACCAAATAAAACAAAATTTACAGTGGTTTCTGCTCTATATTAATATCTAAGGCATTATTTAGGCTATATTTTCATATTTTTAAGCTTATTTTGACAAGTTAAAAATGGATTACGAAATCGTCAAAAAAGTATAAGATTTAACCCCTTTTACTTGTTTGTCCATATTTGGCCATTTTTGCCTAATATTTGGACTGTCAAAAAAATGGACTAATTTTACGCTACTTTCTGCTCATATTAATACCTAAGGCATTATTTCAGGCTATATTTTCATATTTTAAGCTTTATTTTGACAATGTTAAAAATGGTCGAAAATCGTCAAAAAGTTAAGGTTAACCCAAAATCAAATTTTTGTCCTTCGCAAATTTGGCCATTTTTTTGCCATATATTTTGGATGTCAAAATAAATGATTAAATTTTCGCTAGTTTACTGCTCATATTAATACCTTAACGGCATTATTTTAGGGACTATTATTTTTCATATTTTAAGCTTATTTTGACAAGTTAAAAATGGTCGAAAAATCGTCAAATGTTAAGGTTAAACATTCTTTACTTTGTATTTTTGTCCAAATTTGGCCATTTTTGCCAAAATTTTTGGGATGGATCCAAAAAATGACTTAAATTTTTACGTCTAGTTTCTGCTCTATATTAATATCCTAAAGCATTATTTAGGCTATATTTTCATATTTGAAGCTTATTTTGACAATTAAAAAATGGTCGAAAATCGTCCAAAAAAGTTTTAAAGTTAACCCCTTCTTTACTTTTTGGTCCATATTTGGCCATTTTTGTCAAATATTTGGTATGTCAAAAAAATGACTAAATTTACGCTACTTTTTGTCATATAATACCTAAGGCATTATTTAGGGCTATATTTTTCATATTTTAAGTCTTATTTTGACAAGGTTAAAAATGGTCGAAAATCGTCAAAAATTTTTGCTCCAATATTTGGCATTTTTGCCATATAATTGGGATGTCAAAAAATGATTAAATTTTCGCTAGTTTTACTGCCTTTCATATTAATACCTAAGGCATTATTTAGACATTATATTTTTCATATTTTAAGCTTATTTTGACAAGTTAAAAATGGTCGATAAATCGTCAAAATGTTAAGGTGTACCTTCTTACATTTTTTTTTGTCCCAAATTTGGCCATTTTGATCAAAATTTTTGGATCTCCCTCAAAAAATGACTAAATTTACGCTAGTTTCTGTCTTCATATTAATATTCTAAAAGCATTATTTAGGCTATATTTTCATATTTTAAGCTTATTTTGACATTTTAAAAAATGGTTGAAAATCCGTCAAATGGTTTTAAGGTTAATTACACCTTTACTTTTTTGCCAAATTTTGGCTATTTTTTTGCCAAATTTTTGGATGTTAAAATAATGACTAACTTTACGCTAGGTTTCTGCTCATATTAATATCTAAGGCATTTATTTAGGCTATTATTGTCATATTTTAAGCTTATTTTGATATGTTAAAAATTGGCCGAAAAAAACCGTTCAAAAAGTTAAGGTTAACCCACTTTACTTTTTGTCTTTTTCCCCAAACCATTTTTTTTTTTTTTTTTTTGGCCATTTTATGCCAAATATTTGGATGTCAAAAAATGTACTAAATGTACGCTAGGTTTGTGCCCCTCCCCCCCCCCGCTCCATTAATACCTATAAGGCATTATTTAGGCTATATTTTCATATTTTAAGCTTATTTTGACAAGCTAAGAAAATTGGTTCGATAATCGTCAAAAACTTAAGGATATAACCCCTTTAATTTTTGTCCAAATTTTGGCCATTTTTACCAAATTTTTTGGATGTCAAAAAAATGGCTAAACTTTCACGCTTAGGTTTCTGCTCATATTAATACCTTAAGGAATTTATTTAGGCTATATTTTCATATTTTAAACTTATTTTGACATGTTAAAAAATTGGTCAAAAAATCGTCAAATTTAAGGGTTAACCCCTTTACTTTTTGGTTAAAATTTGGCAATTTGTGAATTTTTGGATGTCCAAAAATGACTAAATTTACGCTAGTTTCTGCTCATATTAATATCTAAGGAATTATCGTAGGCTATATTTTCATATTTTAAGCTTATTTTCACAATGGTTTAAAAATTGTCGAAAAATCGTCAAAAGTTAAGTGTTAAAACAACCTCTTTACTTTTTGGGACAAATTATGGCTATTATTGTCAAATTTTTTTAATGTCAAAAAAAAATGATATAAATTTACCGCTAGTTTCCTGCTTCATATTAATATCTAAGGCATTATTTATGCTATATTTTCATATTTTTAATTTTCAATTTTCTATTTTTAACTATATTTTTGGACCAAGTTAAAAATGCTCGAAAAATCGTTTCAAAAATTAAGCCTTTTTTGTCCTCAAATTTTGGCCATTTTTGCCAAATTTTTGGATTTTTTTGATGTCCATAAAAATGACTAATTTTACGCTTAGTTTCTGCTCATAATTAATACCTAATGGCATTATTTAGGCTATATATTCATATTTTAAGCTTATATTTTGACATGATATAAAATGGTTCTTCGAATAATCATTAAAAAGTTAAGGTTAACAAATGCCTGCCTTTACTTTTTTGCCAAATTTTTGGATATCAAAAAAATGACCTATAATTTTACGCCTTAGTTTCTGCTCATAATTAGATAACCTAAGGACATTATTTATGCTTTATTTTTTCAATATTTTAAACCTTATTTTTGAAATGTTAAATATGGTCAAAAATCGTCAAAAAGTTAAGGTTACACCCCTTTACTTTTTATGGTAAATTTGGCAATTTTTTGATGTCCAAAATATGACTAAATTTACGCTAGTTTCTGCTCATATTAATATCTAAGGCATTATTCTAGGCTATATTTTCATATTTTAAGCTTTATTTTCACAAGTTAAAAATTGTCGAAAATCTAGTTTCAAAAAGTTAAGGGTTAACATCCTCTTTACTTTGTTGGGACAAATTTGGTATTTATTGTCAAATTTTTCGATGTCAAAAAATGAATAAAATTTACGCTAGTTTCTGCTCTATTAATATCTAAGGCATTAGTAATGCTCTATTTAATATTTTCATAATTTTTTTTTTAATTTTCATATTTTTAACTTATTTTGACAAGTTAAAAATGCTCTGAAATATCGTCAAAATAGTTAAGGTTTAACACCCTTTATTTTTGTCCATATTTGGCCCATTTTTGCTTAAATTTATTAGGTGATGTCAAAAAAATGACTAAACTTTACGCTAGTTTGCTGCTCATATTTAATACCTAAGGCATTATTTAGGCTATATTTTCATATTTTAAGCTTTATTTTGACAGCTAAAAATGGTCGAAAATCGTCAAAAACTTAAGATTAACCCCTTTACTTTTTGTCCAAATTTGGCCATTTTTTGTCAAATTTTTGCATGTCCAAAAATGACTAAATATATTTACGATAGTTTCTGCTCATATTAATATCTAAGGCATTATTTAGGGCTATATTTTCATATTTTTAAACTCTATTTTGACCAGTTAAAATTGGTCGAAAAATCGTCAACAAAGTTAAGGCTAACCCCCTTTACTTTTTTGCCAAATTTGGTCTATTTTTCGACCAAATTTTTTTGGATGTCAAAATAATGGACTAACTTTTCGCTAGTTTCTGCTCATATTAATATCTAAAAGGTATTATTTTAGGGACTATATATATTTTTACATATTTTAAGCTTTGATTTTTACTATTTAAAAAAATGGTTCGAAAAATCGGGTCAAAAAGTTAATTTAACCCCTTTACTTTTATGTCCAAATTTTGGCTATTTTTGCCAAATTTTTGGATGTCAAAAAATGGACTAAACCTTTACGCTAGTTTCTGGTACATATTAATACCCTAAGGCATTATTTAGGACCTATTATTTTACATATTTTAAGCATATTTTGATCAAGTTAAAAATTGGTTAGAAAATCTGTCAAAAAGTTAAGGTTAACCCCTTTAACTTTTTGTCCAAAATTTGGCCATTTTTGCCAAATTTTTGGATGTCCAAAAAAAAAATGACTAACTTTACGCTAGTTTCTGCTCATATTTAATACCCAAGGCATTATTTTAGACTGTATTTTCATATTTTAAGTTATTTTGAACAAGGTTTAAAAAATTGTTTAGAATAATCGTCAAAAAGTTAAGGTTAACCCCTTTACTTTTTGTCCAAAATTGGCCATTTTTGCCAAATTTTTGGATGTCCAAAAATGACTAACTTCACGCTAGTTTCTGCTCATATTAATACCTAAGGCATTATTTAGGCTATATTTTCATATTTTAAGCTTATTTTGACAAGTTAAAAATGGTCCACAATCGTCAAAAAGTTAAGGTTAACGCCTTTACTTTTTGTCCAAATTTGGCCATTTTTGCCAAATTTTTGGATGTCCACAAATAACAAAATTTACGCTGGTTTCTGCTCATATTAATATCTAAGGCATTATTTAGGCTATATTTTCATATTTTAAGCTTATTTTGACAAGTTAAAAATGGTCGAAAATCGTCAAAAAGTTAAGATTAACCCCTTTACTTTTTGTCCATATTTGGCCATTTTTGCCAAATATTTGGATGTCAAAAAATGACTAAATTTACGCTACTTTCTGCTCATTAATACCTAAGGCATTATTTAGGCTATATTTTCATATTTTAAGCTTATTTTGACAAGTTAAAAATGGTCGAAAATCGTCAAAATTTTGTCCAAATTTGTCCATTTTTGCCATATATTTGGATGTCAAAAAATGATTAAATTTTCGCTAGTTTCTGCTCATATTAATACCTAAGGCATTATTTAGACTCTATTTTCATATTTTAAGCTTATTTTGACAAGTTAAAAATGGTCGAAAATCGTCAAAATGTTAAGGTTAACCTTCTTACTTTTTTTTGTCCAAATTTGGCCATTTTTGCCAAATTTTTGGATCTCCAAAAATGACTAAATTTACGCTAGTTTCTGCTCATATTAATATCTAAAGCATTATTTAGGCTATATTTTCATATTTTAAGCTTATTTTGACAATTAAAAAATGGTCGAAAATCGTCAAAAAGTTAAAGTTAACCCCTTTACTTTTTGTCCATATTTGGCCATTTTTGCCAAATATTTGGATGTCAAAAAATGACTAAATTTACGCTACTTTCTGCTCATTAATACCTAAGGCATTATTTAGGCTATATTTTCATATTTTAAGCTTATTTTGACAAGTTAAAAATGGTCGCAAATCGTCAACAAGTTAAGGTTAACCCCTTTACTTTTGGCCAAATTTGGCTATTTTTGCCAAATATTTGGATGTTAAAAAATGACTGAATTTACGCTAGTTTCTGCTCATATTAATACCTAAGGCATTATTTAGGCTATATTTTCATATTTTAAGCTTATTTTTATAAGTTAAAAAAGGCCGAAAATCGTCAAAAACTTAAGATTAACCCCTTTACTTTTTGGCCAAATTTGGCCATTTTTGTCAAATTTTTGCATGTCCAAAAATGACTAAATTTACGATAGTTTCTGCTGATATTAATATCTAAGGCATTATTTAGGCTATATTTGCATATTTTTAACTTATTTTGACCAGTTAAAAATGGTCGAAAATCGTCAAAAAGTTAAGGTTAACCCCTTTATTTTTGTCCAAATTTGGCCATTTTTACCAAATTTTTGGATGTCAAAAAATGACTAACTTTACGCTAGTTTCTGCTCATATTAATACCTAAGGCATTATTTAGGCTATATTTTCATATTTTAAACTTATTTTGACCAGTTAAAAATGCTCGAAAATCGTCAAAAAATCGTCAAGTTTTGTCCAAATTTGGCCATTTTGGCCAAATTTTTGGATGTCAAAAAATGACTAACTTTGCGCTAGTTTCTGCTCATATTAATACCTAAGGCATTATTTAGGCTATATTTTCATATTTTAAGCTTATTTTGACAAGCTAAAAATGGTCGAAAATCGTCAAAAACTTAAGATTAACCCCTTTATTTTTGTCCAAATTTGGCCATTTTTACCAAATTTTTGGATGTCAAAAAATGGCTAACTTTACGCTAGTTTCTGCTCATATTAATACCTAAGGCATTATTTAGGCTATATTTTCATATTTAAACTTATTTTGACATGTTAAAAATGGTCAAAAATCGTCAAAAATTAAGGTTAACCCCTTTACTTTTTGGTAAATTTGGCAATTTTTGATGTCCAAAAATGACTAAATTTACGCTAGTTTCTGCTCATATTAATATCTAAGGAATTATCTAGGCTATATTTTCATATTTTAAGCTTATTTTCACAAGTTAAAAATTGTCGAAAATCGTCAAAAAGTTAAGGTTAACAACCTCTTTACTTTTTGGACAAATTTGGCTATTATTGTCAAATTTTTGATGTCAAAAAATGAATAAATTTACGCTAGTTTCTGCTCATATTAATATCTAAGGCATTATTTATGCTATATTTTCATATTTTTAATTTTCATATTTTTAACTTATTTTGACCAGTTAAAAATGCTCGAAAATCGTCAAAAAGTTAAGCCTTTTTTGTCCAAATTTGGCCATTTTTGCCAAATTTTTGGATGTCCAAAAATGACTAATTTTACGCTAGTTTCTGCTCATATTAATACCTAAGGCATTATTTAGGCTATATATTCATATTTTAAGCTTATTTTGACAAGATAAAAATGGTCGAAAATCGTTAAAAGTTAAGGTTAACAATGCCTTTACTTTTTTGCCAAATTTTTGGATGTCAAAAAATGACTAAATTTACGCTAGTTTCTGCTCATATTAATACCTAAGGCATTATTTATGCTATATTTTCATATTTTAAACTTATTTTGACATGTTAAAAATGGTCAAAAATCGTCAAAAAGTTAAGGTTAACCCCTTTACTTTTTGGTAAATTTGGCAATTTTTGATGTCCAAAAATGACTAAATTTACGCTAGTTTCTGCTCATATTAATATCTAAGGCATTATCTAGGCTATATTTTCATATTTTAAGCTTATTTTCACAAGTTAAAAATTGTCGAAAATCGTCAAAAAGTTAAGGTTAACAACCTCTTTACTTTTTGGACAAATTTGGCTATTATTGTCAAATTTTTGATGTCAAAAAATGAATAAATTTACGCTAGTTTCTGCTCATATTAATATCTAAGGCATTATTTATGCTATATTTTCATATTTTTAATTTTCATATTTTTAACTTATTTTGACCAGTTAAAAATGCTCGAAAATCGTCAAAAAGTTAAGGTTAACCCCTTTATTTTTCTCCAAATTTGGCCATTTTTGCTAAATTATTGGATGTCAAAAAATGACTAACTTTACGCTAGTTTCTGCTCATATTAATACCTAAGGCATTATTTAGGCTATATTTTCATATTTTAAGCTTATTTTGACAAGCTTAAAATGGTCGAAAATCGTCAAAAACGTAAGATTAACCCCTTTATTTTTGTCCAAATTTGGCCATTTTTACCAAATTTTTGGATGTCAAAAAATGGCTAACTTTACGCTAGTTTCTGCTCATATTAATACCTAAGGCATTATTTAGGCTATATTTTCATATTTAAACTTATTTTGACATGTTAAAAATGGTCAAAAATCGTCAAAAATTAAGGTTAACCCCTTTACTTTTTGGTAAATTTGGCAATTTTTGATGTCCAAAAATGACTAAATTTACGCTAGTTTCTGCTCATATTAATATCTAAGGAATTTTCTAGGCTATATTTTCATATTTTAAGCTTATTTTTCACAAGTTAAAAATTGTCGAAAATCGTCAAAAAGTTAAGGTTAACAACCTCTTTACTTTTTGGACAAATTTGGCTATTATTGTCAAATTTTTGATGTCAAAAAATGAATAAATTTACGCTAGTTTCTGCTCATATTAATATCTAAGGCATTATTTATGCTATATTTTCATATTTTTAATTTTCATATTTTTAACTTATTTTGACCAGTTAAAAATGCTCGAAAATCGTCAAAAAGTTAAGCCTTTTTTGTCCAAATTTGGCCATTTTTGCCAAATTTTTGGATGTCCAAAAATGACTAATTTTACGCTAGTTTCTGCTCATATTAATACCTAAGGCATTATTTAGGCTATATATTCATATTTTAAGCTTATTTTGACAAGATAAAAATGGTCGAAAATCGTTAAAAGTTAAGGTTAACAATGCCTTTACTTTTTTGCCAAATTTTTGGATATCAAAAAATGACTAAATTTACGCTAGTTTCTGCTCATATTAATACCTAAGGCATTATTTATGCTATATTTTCATATTTTAAACTTATTTTGACATGTTAAAAATGGTCAAAAATCGTCAAAAAGTTAAGGTTAACCCCTTTACTTTTTGGTAAATTTGGCAATTTTTGATGTCCAAAAATGACTAAATTTACGCTAGTTTCTGCTCATATTAATATCTAAGGCATTATCTAGGCTATATTTTCATATTTTAAGCTTATTTTCACAAGTTAAAAATTGTCGAAAATCGTCAAAAAGTTAAGGTTAACAACCTCTTTACTTTTTGGACAAATTTGGCTATTATTGTCAAATTTTTGATGTCAAAAAATGAATAAATTTACGCTAGTTTCTGCTCATATTAATATCTAAGGCATTATTTATGCTATATTTTCATATTTTTAATTTTCATATTTTTAACTTATTTTGACCAGTTAAAAATGCTCGAAAATCGTCAAAAAGTTAAGGTTAACCCCTTTATTTTTGTCCAAATTTGGCCATTTTTGCTAAATTATTAGATGTCAAAAAATGACTAACTTTACGCTAGTTTCTGCTCATATTAATACCTAAGGCATTATTTAGGCTATATTTTCATATTTTAAGCTTATTTTGACAAGCTAAAAATGGTCGAAAATCGTCAAAAACTTAAGATTAACCCCTTTACTTTTTGTCCAAATTTGGCCATTTTTGTCAAATTTTTGCATGTCCAAAAATGACTAAATTTACGATAGTTTCTGCTCATATTAATATCTAAGGCATTATTTAGGCTATATTTTCATATTTTTAACTTATTTTGACCAGTTAAAAATGGTCGAAAATCGTCAAAAAGTTAAGGCTAACCCCTTTAATTTTTTGCCAAATTTGGCTATTTTTGCCAAATTTTTGGATGTCAAAAAATGACTAACTTTACGCTAGTTTCTGCTCATATTAATATCTAAAGTATTATTTAGGCTATATTTTCATATTTTAAGCTTATTTTTACAATTAAAAAATGGTCGAAAATCGTCAAAAAGTTAAATATAACCCCTTTACTTTTTTGCCAAATTTGGCTATTTTTGCCAAATTTTTGGATGTCAAAAAATGACTAACTTTACGCTAGTTTCTGCTCATATTAATACCCAAGGCATTATTTAGACTATATTTTCATATTTTAAGCATATTTTGACAAGTTAAAAATTGTTAGAAAATCGTCAAAAAGTTAAGGTTAACCCCTTTACTTTTTGTCCAAAATTGGCCATTTTTGCCAAATTTTTGGATGTCCAAAAATGACTAACTTTACGCTAGTTTCTGCTCATATTAATACCCAAGGCATTATTTAGACTATATTTTCATATTTTAAGCATATTTTGACAAGTTAAAAATTGTTAGAAAATCGTCAAAAAGTTAAGGTTAACCCCTTTACTTTTTGTCCAAATTTGGCCATTTTTGCCAAATTTTTGGATGTCCAAAAATGACTAACTTCACGCTAGTTTCTGCTCATATTAATACCTAAGGCATTATTTAGGCTATATTTTCATATTTTAAGCTTATTTTGACAAGTTAAAAATGGTCCACAATCGTCAAAAAGTTAAGGTTAACGCCTTTACTTTTTGTCCAAATTTGGCCATTTTTGCCAAATTTTTGGATGTCCACAAATAACAAAATTTACGCTGGTTTCTGCTCATATTAATATCTAAGGCATTATTTAGGCTATATTTTCATATTTTAAGCTTATTTTGACAAGTTAAAAATGGTCGAAAATCGTCAAAAAGTTAAGATTAACCCCTTTACTTTTTGTCCATATTTGGCCATTTTTGCCAAATATTTGGATGTCAAAAAATGACTAAATTTACGCTACTTTCTGCTCATTAATACCTAAGGCATTATTTAGGCTATATTTTCATATTTTAAGCTTATTTTGACAAGTTAAAAATGGTCGAAAATCGTCAAAATTTTGTCCAAATTTGGCCATTTTTGCCATATATTTGGATGTCAAAAAATGATTAAATTTTCGCTAGTTTCTGCTCATATTAATACCTAAGGCATTATTTAGACTCTATTTTCATATTTTAAGCTTATTTTGACAAGTTAAAAATGGTCGAAAATCGTCAAAATGTTAAGGTTAACCTTCTTACTTTTTTTTGTCCAAATTTGGCCATTTTTGCCAAATTTTTGGATCTCCAAAAATGACTAAATTTACGCTAGTTTCTGCTCATATTAATATCTAAAGCATTATTTAGGCTATATTTTCATATTTTAAGCTTATTTTGACAATTAAAAAATGGTCGAAAATCGTCAAAAAGTTAAAGTTAACCCCTTTACTTTTTGTCCATATTTGGCCATTTTTGCCAAATATTTGGATGTCAAAAAATGACTAAATTTACGCTACTTTCTGCTCATTAATACCTAAGGCATTATTTAGGCTATATTTTCATATTTTAAGCTTATTTTGACAAGTTAAAAATGGTCGAAAATCGTCAAAATTTTGTCCAAATTTGGCCATTTTTGCCATATATTTGGATGTCAAAAAATGATTAAATTTTCGCTAGTTTCTGCTCATATTAATACCTAAGGCATTATTTAGACTATATTTTCATATTTTAAGCTTATTTTGACAAGTTAAAAATGGTCGAAAATCGTCAAAATGTTAAGGTTAACCTTCTTACTTTTTTTTGTCCAAATTTGGCCATTTTTGCCAAATTTTTGGATCTCCAAAAATGACTAAATTTACGCTAGTTTCTGCTCATATTAATATCTAAAGCATTATTTAGGCTATATTTTCATATTTTAAGCTTATTTTGACAATTAAAAAATGGTCGAAAATCGTCAAAAAGTGAAAGTTAACCCCTTTACTTTTTTGCCAAATTTGGCTATTTTTGCCAAATTTTTGGATGTTAAAAAATGACTAACTTTACGCTAGTTTCTGCTCATATTAATATCTAAGGCATTATTTAGGCTATATTTTCATATTTTAAGCTTATTTTGATAAGTTAAAAATGGCCGAAAATAGTCAAAAAGTAAAGGTTAACCACTTTACTTTTTGTCCACATTTGGCCATTTTTGCCAAATATTTGGATGTCAAAAAATGACTAAATTTACGCTAGTTTCTGCTCATTAATACCTAAGGCATTATTTAGGCTATATTTTCATATTTTAAGCTTATTTTGACAAGTTAAAAATGGTCGAAAATCGTCAAAAAGTTAACGTTAACTCCTTTACTTTTCGTCCAAATTTGGCCATTTTTGCCAAATATTTGGATGTTAAAAAATGACTAAATTTACGCTAGTTTCTGCTCATATTAATACCTAAGGCATAATTTAGGCTATATTTGCATTTTTTAAGCTTATTTTGACAAGTTAAAAATGGTCGAAAATCGTCAAAAAGTTAAGGTTAACGCCTTTACTTTTTGTCCAAATTTGGCCATTTTTGCCAAATTTTTGGATCTCCAAAAATGACTAAATTTACGCTAGTTTCTGCTCATATTAATTTCTAAAGCATTATTTAGGCTATATTTTCATATTTTAAGCTTATTTTTTCAATTAAAAAATGGTCGAAAATCGTCAAAAAGTTAAAGTTATCCCCTTTACTTTTTTGCCAAATTTGGCTATTTTTTCCAAATTTTTGGATGTCCAAAAATGACTAATTTTACACTAGTTTGTGCTCATATTAAGCTAAGGCATTATTTAGGCTATATTTGCATATTTTAAGCTTATTTTGACAAGTTAAAAATGGTCCAAAATCGTCAAAAAGTTAAATATAACGCCTTTACTTTTTGTCCAAATTTGGCTATTTTTGCCAAATTTTTGGATGTAAAAAATAACAACATTTACGCTAGTTTCTGCTCATATTAATACCCAAGGCATTATTTAGGCTATATTTTCATATTTTAAGCTTATTTTGACAACTTAAAAATGGTTGAAAATCGTCAAAAAGTTAAGGTTAACCCCTTTACTTTTTGTCCAAAATTGGCCATTTTTGCCAAATTTTTGGATGTCCAAAAATGACTAACTTTACGCTAGTTTCTGCTCATATTAATATCTAAAGCATTATTTAGGCTATATTTTCATATTTTAAGCTTATTTTTACAATTAAAAAATGGCCGAAAATCGTCAAAAAGTTAAAGTTAACCCCTTTACTTTTTTGCCAAATTTGGCTATTTTTGCCAAATTTTTGGATGTCAAAAAATGACTAACTTTACGCTAGTTTCTGCTCATATTAATACCCAAGGCATTATTTAGACTATATTTTCATATTTTAAGCATATTTTGACAAGTTAAAAATTGTTAGAAAATCGTCAAAAAGTTAAGGTTAACCCCTTTACTTTTTGTCCAAATTTGGCCATTTTTGCCAAATTTTTGGATGTCCAAAAATGACTAACTTTACGCTAGTTTCTGCTCATATTAATACCTAAGGCATTATTTAGGCTATATTTTCATATTTTAAGCTTATTTTGACAAGTTAAAAATGGTCGAAAATCGTCAAAAAGTTAAGGTTTTGTCCAAATTTGGTCATTTTTGCCAAATTTATTGATCTCCAAAAATTACTAAATTTACGCTAGTTTCGGCTCATATTAATATCTAAGGCATTATTTAGGCTATATTTTCATATTTTAAGCTTATTTTGACAATTTAAAAATGGTCGAAAATCGTCAAAAAGTTAACGTTAACCCCTTTACTTTTTGTCCAAATTTGACCATTTTTGCCAAATTTTTGGATGTCAAAAAATGACTAAATTTACGCTAGTTTCTGCTCATATTAATACCTAAGGCATTATTTAGGCTATATTCGCATATTTTAAGCTTATATTGACAAGTTAAAAATGGTCCACAATCGTCAAAAAGTTAAGGTTAACGCCTTTATGTGATGAAATTAGGAGATCTTAAACTCTCTTCTTCAAAAAAAAAGGCTGACGCTTTTAAAAACTTTTTTGCGTCAGTCTTTAATCCTGACACTGGTTCTTCTTCTTTATCTTCTCCTTCAAATTCTACTCTCAAATCTCTTGACTCCATAATTGTTTCTGAATCCTTAGTACAGTCTCTATTATCTAATTTGTCACCTTCTAAAGCAACTGGCCCAGATGGAATACCTGCTTATCTCTTAAAACGATGTTCGGAAGTTATCGCTCCCTCCCTGGCTGCTCTCTTTCGAGTTATCTATCCAACAGGGTATAGTTTCCCTCTGAATGGAAACATGCTAATATAGTTCCAGTCCCTAAGAAAAGTGACGTTCATGAAGTTACTAATTACAGACCAATTTCTTTACTATCCCAAATCTCTAAAGTTCTTGAACGTTTGATTTTCACTCAAGTTTCTTTGTTCATTAAGAACTCTTTATATGATCTCCAGCATGGTTTCCGCTGTAATAGGTCATGTGTTACTCAACTTCTTAATATATTTCACGACATTGGTAGTGCCCTTGATGCTGGTAAAGAAATTGGCCTCATATATCTTGATTTTGCTAAAGCTTTTGACTCTGTCTCTCATAGTAAACTCTTATCCAAGCTGAAAACTTATGGAATTTCCGGTCCTCATCTTAAATGGTTTGCCGATTATCTTCATGATCGGAAACAGCGTGTTGTTGTTGAAGGAGTTTCTTCGTCGTACCTTAGTGTTAAGTCTGGTGTGCCGCAAGGTAGTGTGATAGCTCCACTACTTTTTATTCTCTATGTTAATGACCTTCCGGAGGTAACCAGCAACAGTACTTTTGCTCTTTTTGCTGATGACAGCAAGTGCTTCCGCTCAATTGAGTCACCAGCGGATAGAGATCTCGTCCAGCTTGATCTCGATGCTATGAGCAACTGGTCACAGTCCTGGCAAATGAAATTTAATGTGTCTAAAACTCTTTTACTAAGGATATCCCGAAAACGTACTCAATCTAGTCATTCCTACCACCTCAACAACGAATTAGTGAAAAGTGTAACAAATCAAACCGATTTGGGTGTGGTCATCAGCAATGACCTTAAGTTGGTCCCCCCATATCGCTAAATGTGTTGCTAAAGCTAATCGTATGCTTGGGTTTCTTCGCAGGAACTGTACTCAAATGTCAAATGTCCGTTGCCGTCGTCTACTTTATTTAGCGCTCGTCCGTTCTCACTTGTCTTACGGTAGTGAAATCTGGGTTCCTCAGGATAAGTCACGCGACCTTTCACTTCTTGAGGGTGTTCAGAGACGAGCCACTAAATTCATAACTCCAAGATTATGAATCGTCTTACCCTGACCGTCTTAAAAGGCTTAACTTATTACCGATATCGTATTGGCTTGAAATTAAGGATCTTCTCTTCTTTTTTAAGTGCAAACAAGGTCTCTACGATCTAGATATCTCCCGTTTTGTTACTTTTTCTTCTATTCGCTCGTCTCGCACTCGTTCAAGTCAAAACAACTTGCTTGAAGCCAATCCTTGTAGGACTTCTCTTTTTAGAAATTCTTTTTTCAACAGAATTGTATTTCTCTGGAACGATATCTCTCCGATAGTTCGTAATACTACTTCTGTTTCCACTTTTAAACATAAACTTTATATTCACTACTCTTCTAAGTTAGACTCCAATTTCGATGTTAATAGACTGCGCACCTGGAAAAGTTTCTGTTCTAAATGTCGTTCTTTCAATCCAAGTTGTTGCTCTTAAATCTTTATTCTTATGTAATTTGTGTATTAGTTTTTTTATTGTGTTTTTACTTATATATATGTTTATTATGTAATTTTTTGTTCGGTTGGTCTTCACATGGGACTCCTGTCCTGTTGATCATTCCTTCAATCATGTTCAAGTATTGCACTCTTTATTTACTGTATATTTGCTTTCTTGTATGGTTGTAAAGTTAATAAATAAATAAATAAATTTACTTTTTGTCCAAATTTGGCCATTTTTGCCAAATTTTTGGATGTCCACAAATAACAAAATTTACGCTAGTTTCTGCTCATATTAATATCTAAGGCATTATTTAGGCTATATTTTCATATTTTAAGCTTATTTTGACAAGTTAAAAATGGTCGAAAATCGTCAAAAAGTTAAGGTTAACCCCTTTACTTTTTGTCCACATTTGGCCATTTTTGCCAAATATTTGGATGTCAAAAATGACTAAATTTACGCTAGTTTCTGCTCATTAATACCTAAGACATTATTTAGGCTATATTTTCATATTTTAAACATGAAAAGTGCACTTTTTAAACATGAAAATCGCCCTTTTTAAATATGAAAAGTGCCCTTTTAACATGAAAAGTGTCCTTTTTAAACATGGAAAGTACCCTTTTTAAACATGAAAAGTGCACTTTTTAAACATGAAAAGTGCCCTTTTTAAATATGAAACATGCCCTTTTTAAATATGAAAGGTGCCCTTTTTAAACATGAAAAGTACCCTTTTTAAACATGAAAAGTGCCCTTTTTAAACATGAAAAGTACCCTTTTTAAACATGAAAATTGCCCTTTTTAAACATGAAAAGTGCCCTTTTTAAACACGAAAAGTGCGCTTTTTAAATATGAAAAGTACCCTTTTTAAACATGAAAAGTGCCCTTTTTAAACCTGAAAATTGCCCTTTTTAAACATGAAAAGTACCCTTTTTAAACATGAAAAGTTCCCTTTTTAAACTTGTGCACTTTTAAACAAATAAATAAGGTCACGTAAGCATCGTTATAACAACCAAGTATTGTAGGGATTGGACAAAACTGTGAATTTTTATTATTTTTTGGCGATAATAAAGTACACTAAAAAAGTAACACAGTGTCGTAGCAAGCTCAACAGGATGGGCGCTGAGTCAAGTGTATCCAATCCTAACCCTAGCTCACTGGTCAGTGGCGTGTGCTGAATATAATTGTTAGGCAAACAATATCAGTCCACGTAAAAACTGCGACCATCTACGGGGTCTGGGTCTTAATTTTCTGATGCTCTAGCATCGCATTTTCGGCGATTTCTGCGAGAAATTTTTTCAATAATTGAACGATATTAATAATTTTTGAACATAAGTAGGTTGGCTAGCACATTTCAGACTTTGTATAGTAAATCCATCAATTCATCTTTAAATTTGGGATATTCAAATTAAATTTGGGATATAAGCAAGTTCTTGTTATGACTTTAAAAGAGACTTTACGGTAAATTAAGTTTTGCGAGTGCAGAAAGAAAGTGATGAAAATACAATCAGGTTTGATTAAAGTATTACGTCATTTTCACATTAATGAACTATTTCACAGCGACATAGTTTAGATAGCTAAGCACTAACAATTGCACGCTTTCGTTAAACATTAAAGTGCGTATCCGGGGTTTGGGAATTTTATATATTTGTGATCATTGTAATATCTTAAGAAGAATTGTAAAATATCTTGTCATGCGAAAATTTCATCTTCATAGCTTTTCCTCCTGATAAAGTGATTTACTATATATTGACAGGAAATGACGTCAAAGCAGGTCCCTGCTTTCCCTGCAACGACAAGATATATTACATTTTTTCTTTGTGAGAACCCAAAGATTACGAATATGTTAAATTTCCAAACCCTTGATAGGCAATTTAATAAAGAACAAAGGAAACAAAAGAGAAACAAACTTCAAAAATTCTTGTCTATGTTCAACATTTGTCACCTCTATATATCATTAACATAATCGTCTCATGGTATATAATTGTGAAGGTTGCTTCAGATATAATACAATAGTCTTCTATCTAATTAATATATGTGTGTGATAAAAAATACTTCATTATCGTTGATACGGCAACTAAAATAGGTACCGTAGAATACGAGTACAGTCAGATTTCTCTGGCACGCGTTTTACCAGGCCTACCATGTTTTGTCTCAGGACCAAATTCTTCTGTAAAAAGAGGATTCACGTTTATTGTTTTAAATTCCTTGTCGATTGAGCAAGCTGAGGAGGCCATTGACCGGTTAAGTTTGTTACTATTGATGCTACTATGGATGCTACCACTGAAAATGGGTGTCACTCTTCCTCTGCTCTGACTGCTCTCCGGTCTAAAGATAATACGCCCAGTTAGAGACTTATACCCCGTTTACACTAGCAGTTTAGCCCAGGCCGAGCCTAGCCCAGGTCGAGCCCAATTTGTATTTACACGCAATTTTCAAAGCAATATATTTCGTGACTAAACTCTAACTTGGGCCGAGCCGGGCCGGATTATAGTAAACTATTACTGCGCATGTTCGAAAATTAGCATTACAATTAGCATACAATTAGCATTACAATAATTAGCGCTGGCCGAGCGCTGTTTTGTATTTACACTGTAAAATCCGAGGCCGAGCCAGGGCCGGCCCGGTCTCTTCCTTAAATTAACTATTATCCTTAATTTACAAATCGCTCTAAATTAAGGTAATGGTTAATCTAATGTTAGAACCCAACCGTAAACCCCCCGACAAAATTCTCTCGATCCCTTAGCCCCCCACACACTCCCCTACTTGGCCAGCTAAACTTATAAACAAGTGAGAGATACTAAGCTTGTGGGATAGTAATTGACTAACATACGCATGCGCGACTCTCACGATCGCCGCTAAATTAACCATTATCCTTAATTTAGAGCGATTTGTAAATTGAGGATAATAGTTAATTTAAGGAAGAGATCGTGTTGAATGACCAGGGCTACTTTTAACCACTGGAAAAACAACTTTTTAACACTGGAAAATCTAGCCCAGACCGGCCCTAAACAAGGGCTCGGCCTGGGCTAGTTTCGCCAGTGTAAACGGGGTATTAGTAAATTAACTAAGGGAGACAGTGCCCTTACCTGTCATATGCTATAAAGCCAACACTTTTAGTGCTTCGTAATGAACTAGCGTTGCTAACTCGTTCCAAATTAACAAGTTTTCCTGAGAAAGGATCTGTAATACACATACTTTTACTTGGTGACGACGCTGTTATTACTTCTGGAGGTTCACACTCACTGTTCACAAATAAAAGATGTAATTGAAAAATTTTAATAAAGAAATTATCTATATATATTAATATAAAATAAGAATCACAAAGATGCATAGAATAAACACTTCAAAATGACAACGATGGCTAAACTACTTAATTTTCCAGAAAGTTTGAGATTTCTCTTACATGAAGTGAAAAATCACAAAAAAATTTTCGCTTTAATAAACAGATAGGCATGGTAGGAACGTTCACTAAAAATGTCAAGTGAATTTGCATCTATAATCTCTTAAATTTTGACATGGCTAATCCATTTTGGGAGAAATCTGAATGCTCAGTAAGAGGTCTTATGACTTATGCAGTACAACTATGTATGACAACCATATAATTATTATGGAATATTAGACCATCTGCGTGGGTCGCCACCTACCTATACTATCAAGTTTTGTGATTGGTTGATTAAAACAATAAAACAATAGAATCAACCACAAAGAAACCAATGTCCTAACCATAACCACTTTTGTTCCATGTAGCCAATCACAAAACCTGTTCATTTTAGGTACGTATTTACCGATCTGCGTACGTCATATTCGATCCGAATATTTCAATATTTTGTAATAATTTTATAATTTATAATTTATTAACTTCGCCAATAATACAAGACATAAAGATAACAGAACCAAGGCCGTAGGAAGATGTTTCAGTTTCTGGGGGGGGGGGCTTGTCGAGCTTCGAATGCGCGAAAACCCTCTACGGGGGTCTGGGGGCGTCCTCCCCCGGAAAATGTTTGATTTTCGATCGCACTCTCTGAAACGCGATTTTCTGCATTTTGAGGTCAGTTTTGCAACAAAATATTAGGATCATAAACAGCATAATTTTAGTCTACCTTTACTTCCTTCGTCAATATCTGACTGGTTTCTGCAAACTATTTGCTCATGGTTGAACTGGTCTATGTTTGAAACTTGTGTACGAGCAAGTGCCACCCGCCCCCACGATTTTTTTGAAATCTATATGCTTCGAGGTTAATTCTGGTGCAATCTGAGGCATCGGCAGTAATAAATGCTTATTTGATTTTCTAGCTAGAATTGTAGCGAAAAATACTAGGTGGGAAGTGAGTAGAAGTTCTATGAAAATTATTGCCCAGCGAATGATGCGGCGGAGCGAGCACAATTAAAGAAAGATAGGATATTCCTCAGCGCCATACGTCTGTCCTAACTGTATGTATATATATATATATATATATATATATATATATATATATATATATATATATATATATATATATATATATATATATAGGTAATATTTGGCATTTCACTCGATCAAACTACATGTTGAAAGGATCGCAGGGTCGCGGGTTCAATTCCAGCCGGAAGGCCTTGAAGTTGCAGAAGGTCCCGGTTTGGTCTTAAAATGTATGTATTCTAACACTCGAAATTTTTCCTTCACCATAAATCCTTTCAATATATATATATATATATATATATATATATATATATATATATATATATATATATATTATATATATATATATATATATATATATATATATATATATATATATATATATATGAAGGAAAAACAAAGGTATTCATCATGGCTGGTTATATGATATAGGTATAAGAAAGAACTTCTTCAGGCAAAGTATACAAAACAGTATTTATTTCCAAACGTTTCGCCGATTAGGCTTCTTCAGTGGAATAATCTGTGATAAAAGATATCGTCCTCTATATATACAATTTAGTTTAAAAGTGAAACAAAAGAATAATACAATATGTAAATATAAATAAAACAAAGACTAAATAGAAAGTGCTCTTCCTATACATCCGTTCATATAGCTCTTTCTGGTTGTTGGTTCAATAAGGAACAATATATATTCAATATATATATATATATATATATATATATATATATATAATATATATATATATATATATATATATATATATATATATATATATATATATATATATATATATATATATATATATATATATATATATATATATATATATATATATATATATATATATATATATATATATATATATATGTATTATGTATTATATATAGTGAGCCATAATTGTGTTTTTACAAACCCGTTCTTCTTTTTTTCCCATGCTTTCACCATAAGACCAAAAATCAGAATGAATTGAAACACAGCAATAGTTATACCAACTACAATAGCGAGAATGGTCCAGATGTACATTGTTCGGTCGCTTTTTAAGCTAAATGCTCCAATTTGCAAGAATAGAATTCATTATTATTAGCATTCAATAATATAAACAAAGATGATGGTAATAATTCTAAAAATATTGAAAATATAACCATTAATTGAGGAGTCTAAAAAGTTACAGTTAATTGCAAAACGATGTAAAAACATAATACTTGCAGTGTATGGTGTCTATATTAATTAAATTAATTAACTAAATAGGTTCTTGTTTTAAAGTTAGTTCTTATTTTAAAGTTAGTTCTGAATTTCTTTATTAGTTAAAGAGGTTTTTAATTGCAAAAAATCAATTTTAAATTGTACTATAAGCTCCCCAAAATACAATACCGAAATCTAGTTGTATTTCCTTATCTTTTATAACACAATGCTGCACTGCAGCACCGTTATATATAATTTTCTTGTAGCCCTGGCAAGGGATGTGTAGTCGGGGAGGTCGATCATATCCCCCACTTTATTGCGTGAGTCTTTTTGTTCTCTTTCACGATAATTGTTGTTTCAAACTTGACTTTGACCAAATGAAGCTCCGAATAGCGCTCCGTCGAGATGACGTCAGTACCGATGTTTGTCCGCTTTTACCCATAATTATTGCGGCCATAACAAAAGAAATAGCTCATTTGCAATAATTTGTGAGTCAAATTTGGTTTGTTTGTTTGCTTTTTGAGCTATTAATAGCAGCCAGACTCTACGCTATTTATAGTTTGCAAAGGAGTTTGTCATGATCTCGATTTCTATTTACTACTTACGTCTCATGTACAAATTAAAATAGCGTGCGAGGCCGCGAGGGACTGAAACTGACGTGCTGAATTCGAGTACGATACAATCTCGGTGACACTAGAACGGAACCACTGAGACCATGTAACCGTGAGGGAACTGGGACTAGAAAATAAATATGCTCATTACTCAGTCTAACACAACCCTAATCCTAACCCTACATTAGGGTTACCTGAACCGTACGCATGTCATGTAGGGTTAGGATTATGGTTATGTTGGGTTATGGTCTGAAATAATAAGCATATTTATTTTCTAGTTCCCATTCCTTCACGGTTACATGGTCTCAATGGTTCCGTTCTAGTGCTCATCACTCAGAGCCTGCGTTCCTTTTGGCCTGCGCTATGAAACGGAGGTTCTGGAGAACTCCGATGAAACTCGTCGTTTGATTGGTGATGTTGAGCTCTCGCACCCAGTTTCTTTAGGAGCTATTTCTCGCGCAATTGCTCGCGAAGTTTTGTATTTTCGCGGTAATAAACAGTTCTTTTCAGAACTATGGCTGGTAAAGATTTGTTCGATACACCTCGGAAAATGTGATATCTCTCATTTGTGCCGCACCCGTCGGATGTTTTTGAGAAAAAGACAGATTAGCTGAGCTTATTTTGGAATATAGACGGCATCAGATGTGAAACGACGATGATCGTGGATGGATGATCTTTATTGGGGATGGATGATCTATATTGGGGATGGATGATCTTCATTGGGGATGGATGATCTTTATTGGGGATGGATGATCTTTATTGGGGATGGATGATCTTTATTGGGGATGGATGATCTTTATTGGGGATGGATGATCTTTATTGGGAATGGATGATCTTTATTGGGGATGGATGATCTTTATTGGGGATGGATGATCTTTATTGGGGATGAATGATCTTCATTGGGGATGGATGATCTTTATTGGGGATGGATGATCTTTATTGGGAATGGATGATCTTTATTGGGGATGGATGATCTTTATTTGGGATGAATGATCTTCATTGGGGATGGATGATCTTTATTGGGGTGGATGATCTTTATTGGGGATGGATGATCTTTATTGGGGATGGATGATCTTTATTGGGGATGGATGATCTTTATTGGGGATGGATGATCTTTATTGGGGTGGATGATCTTTATTGGGGGTGGATGATCTTTATTGGGGATGGATGATCTTTATTGGGGATGGATGATCTTTATTGGGGATGGATGATCTTTATTGGGGATGGATGATCTTTATTGGGGTGGATGATCTTTATTGGGGATGGATGATCTTTATTGGGGATGGATGATCTTTATTGGGGATGGATGATCTTTATTGGGGATGGATGATCTTTATTGGGGATGGATGATCTTTATTGGGGATGGATGATCTTTATTGGGGATAAAAGGGTCGAGCTGGGAAGACATGAAATCAAACACAGCTAATAAAAGTTGTTAAATCAAAGATTTACCAAACACTGTCGGCAAAATGACAAGGCGGTCGCTATTGTCAACAACAATGGAAGTGAAACTTTGTTTGCCCCCCCCCCCCCCCCCCCATTTACCAACCCCCTCCCCCTTCTCATAAATAATGACCACTCTCTAAAGCAATGCGCCGTCCAAATGTATTTTCAACACTTAACCGAGCGGCTCCTTTTCATCGGGTATTTCACTTATTTTCTTCGCTTTCAAATAGTCGTAGAAGATTCCCAGAGCTGTCTTCGTAGCTCGTTTTGTGTTCACTGCATCCTTGTCATCAATCGTTTTCTGTTACGTTGGCGAATCTTTGTGAAGAACCCGCCATATTCCCATTTTCTTTCGCCGTAAACAAGCTGGCAACAACAAGCTAGCAATACGATATTGGAATAATGATGTCATAGCCCGCTACACTTTTTGAACCATATTGGAACATTGACGTCACATGAAGCTGATGTCACGAATTAGCTGTATGCCAACAGCCAATCAAAATCGAGATAGAGTAGAAAATGCATGATAATCCAAATTACAGTACTCTAACTGTGGTCGACATGTTAAAGTGCCCCTAACCTCAAATTTTGTTATTGTCTTATTTGGAAGAACTTTTAAAATGATAAAGTAACTTCTTTTGAAGATTTTCACTTCTTCTCTTTCTTTTTGAGATATATCAGTTTGTTCGATATGCAAATATCTGGAATTTCGTCACACATGCGTAATGAGTTATCAGAGAATGTTATATATCTTTGCGTTCATGAAATAAAAACACTAAAGTGTGAATAACACGTGTGTGCGTTTCTCCCACAACACCAAACTTCTTGATTTTAATGGATTTCGTTCGAGAATGGAAGAGATATACACATTTCTCCAATTAGTCATTGTGCATGTGTGATGAAATTCCAGACATTTGCATATCAAACAAACTGATATATCTAAAAAGAAAGCAAAGAAACGAAAATCTTCAAAATAAGTTACTTTATCATTTTAAAAGTTCTTCCAAACAAGACAATAAAACATTTTGAGGTTATGGGCACTTTAGCAGCAGGTTTATGATCAATTTGAAATCGTAAAAAAGTTCCAAAATGGCGACGTTTCAAATCATGAAATAAGAAAAGGACAAAGCTGTTTCTCGAATACAAGATCACATAATGTGATGCGAAAGCGGTGATCATATCAGTCAAATGATCAACGACTGTTTATATTAATTAAAGTTGGTCGCGGCTAGATGGTACTGCACTCGCAGTTGAGGTGACCGTCAGGTACTAGGTCTGAGTCGTCTTCTGGACGATTCTTTTATTAGTATTAAGGTTAGTATTTGAAAACCATAAGGCGGGTGGTTAGAAAACCTATTAGGCGGGGTGTTAGGATTAGGATCTAAGTTGTTTTGGGGTTAGCAGTTCCATGATGTATTTCATCATACTGGCATGTCCGATCGTAACAATCTCTCATTTTGTCGAACCTCTTGCGGATACGACCATTAAAGTTAGAATAATGGAGGTTGTCAAATCCCTGGCAAATCAAAATATTTCTGGGGTAGCATACCATTAGAACCCCTTACTCCCTAGAAAGTTGTGGCTTCGCCGCGAAATGATTCACTGTCCCCACACTCAAAAATATCTTCCTAACTTTAAATGCTAAAGCTTGTCGGTATTGTGTGAATGTCACACAGTTTGTATTAACTTGTTGATAATATGAAAGAGTCGAAAATTGATTGACCATGACATATAGTGCATTGATCTTGGCGATCTGAAAATATATTCTAACTTTCCTCAAGCGAAATCCACTATATAACCTGTAACAGGCTAATAAATCATCCCAGTGAATCGCAGTGTGTAAACATACCTCGCTCGGCCTCATAGGTTTTAAATTGTATTATGGGAGGACCGGACTGGGCATGCCAAACATGTTTTACATTGCACAAGTTGCTAACCCTACTAAGGCTTAGGCCAGCAATTGAAGTATAAGCCCAGTTTGTAAGCCTATTGCAGTATAAGCCAGTCCTAGCTAGGGAGTCCGATGCGTGTTTACACTACCGAAATTGTAGGCATAGTGTAAACACGGCCTTTTAGCTTAATATGTATTTGAAGCTATTCATATAGGGTTTATACCTATTACTGACTTGCCGACATTTTTAGTAATGAAATATTGACGTTTCAAGAGGAGCCCTTCATCAGAGTAAGACGTCACTCTAACGACGCAATGCGGAGACTACTGAACTGGTAATCATGTCTCCTTTTTATGCTGATTTGTTCTAAAAAATGTAGCTAGCTATAATTTAGTAATTATTCGCCACGGATAACATTTCAGTGATATGGTACGTTTGCCAAGAAACAAGCAAGGGCGTATATTTTAAACTCTTATTTTGTTTTATCTCATGTACACATTAGATAGATATAAAGATTAAAGAACGAAAGAGATATTTATTCATCAATATTATTATATATACGGACGCTTCGGTTCGCTTTACTCACCATTAAGAGTTTATTAATTGTTACTTTTGTGTATAAACAACACTTCGAGTATCGTTAAGAAGGTGCATGTATGGGTAATTAATATATAGACATTGTGAAGTCACTAATATATATATGTATATGCTACCAAATCAAGTACTTACAAATCGATACTCGGCAATTTCTTCACCGCTGCAACCTCTGTATTATGAAATTTTTCTATATTCATGACAATATCCGTTTGCCTATCCAGAACAATCTTAAAACAGTGGGGTGTCGCTTCAAATTAATTGCGCAGTGAAGCCTACTGAAATCACATAAAGTTATAAACAAGTGGCGCCATAATCATGACTCAAGTCTTGGTTTTCTTTAAACTATAAGGGGTTATAGAACTCACAATTTCTCTGTGGTATTTATATAAGAATATCAAATGAAGGATGTGACCTCCCGACTTACATGTACCTCTTTTAACATTTTGTTCTCACGATCGTGATCAAATAAACAATGTTTTGCATAACAATAAGTGCATATAACAAACGTGAGTAAATATTGCTTTATTTGCATATATTAAATTTAGCATTCTCCTTTATTGATTTGTTTGGTTATATGAAATAACCAAATTCGCTGCTATATATTTTAAGTTGGTCATATCAAATAACCAAATCAATGTGATTTAGTTATTTCAAATAACCATTTTTTCTGTCATATATCACATAACCAGAATAATTTCTTTACACCTGACACCCAAAGGGTCCCCGGTACCCGCTGGTCTATCAGCTATTGACAAAACTGGCAATTATAACGTTACAAGAACACGAAAAATCAAAAGAGAAATTATTCCTTCACTCTTCAGTGCTGCATGATATCGCACCGACGTCTTAAAATGTATATACACATACTTGTGCCTTTATCAGTTTCTGAATTGGAACAATTAGAATAATTTAACAACAATAAGTATGAAGGCCATTAAATTGCATTTTCGCAACTGGTCCCGATTTGGTCTTAAAATGTATATATTTCAACACTCGAAATTTTCCTTCACCACAAATCCTTAGAACATGTAGCCAAATATTACTTATAAATTATAACTAATGAAATAAAGTATATACACCAACCTTTTAGAGTATTCATTACTCGGGCTACGTGGTAGCACGAGTCTTAAATTCGGCTATGTTATTAGTATTCGTATTTTTGGGGTTCCATAAATTTGCAAAATTGCGCAATAATATTTCCCGTCAGGCTTTTGCGAAAGGCCTACCGTCACTACTCACTGATCAACGATTTACTGGTCAATTTATATAAAGTAAGCACTTACAAAACCTACTAACATCTCGCCTAAAGGTAAAGCTGGTCCAAAAGAAAGAACTCACAGAACCGTGGACGAAACGTCAACATGCACATGCATCAGTTTCACAAAGCCTATACTCGTTGCAAGGCAATGTAAGCGAATTAAAGCGATTTCGGACTTTCGTTTTATTGGCGATGAATCGCAGTTGGAGAAGTTTACCGAGACCTGTAAATCCGCAAACCATTCTCCAAGATGAAAGAAACACAGATGAGAGATCAATCATGAAGACAGCTTCCGAAGGACAAGGAAATATTATTATGCTGTGTTGACATTTATCTCGTGAAACTCCGTAATATTTATCCGTATGAAACGTTGTGTTTTTGTCCGATTTAAATTAATTCATTTCTGTATCGAAATGATCACTTGAATCTGGCGAATCGAACGCTGTAGGTTTCGTCTACTTAAAATGTGAAGATCAGAGGTTATGTGAGAAAATGTGTAAGCGATTAAAGTAGGCTTCAAGATCTGTTCGACGTTTACCCGATGATTTAATGCTTTTATGTCTATTAAACGTGTTGACACACGCGAAGACCTTCAATCGAACAGATATTAGAAAAAATAGCATTGCCGTGGCATGGCGGTGTTCCGTAGTGTTTACATTAAAGGTTAGGACACACGAGGCGATAAAACCCGGGGACATGTCGCGGGACATGTTGCATAGATAAATCCCGTCGTGTGTACTAGGCAAAACTTCGTCCCCGCGATCTCGTCTGCGTGTCAGGCGTTCCTGCATTGGGGGGGGGGGGGGGCTAGCCTGCGTGCAGATGCCTGATTTTTCTTCGTCCGCATTTTCAGCCCAACTTGCTTCTAAAAGTTTCCCACTTCTTTAAACGAGCACTCAACAACGCCTTTAATGCCTGATTACAGAAATCAGTAGCCCGAGTAAACGCCTGGACAGGCGTCTTATAACAGACGTTATAACATATTTAATCCACCTTGGTCGAGTATAGTATACAAACTCAATTGGACAAATAAGACTGAAAATTCCTTCTATAAGAACAGTACTCGCCTCTACAAATCGCAGGGGGGCGGCATGTTGCGGAGACATTTCCCCTGTTGAGGACACACATGTCAAAAAGGGAAAGGAAAATAAAATAACGTTCTTTGATTGGTTTATTTTAATTTTATCGCCGGGACTAGTTGCTGTTTTGATTCTATCAAAATGTAAAAGTCTATTTAGTGACAATATTTCTTTAAACTGTTATGTAACCAGCACGTTTTCTCAACTTTACAGTATTATTGACATATTGTGACATAATTACTTAATATATGATCAAGCATGTTGTGGATTGTTTTAATGATGATAGTACATGACACTACCTACTAACAGTTTTTATGCAAGTTGTTAGTAGATTTGCTGCACAGTTGCAAAATTGCCTTGTTTAAAAAGGTGGTTAACTTTAACTTCAAAAACTCATTAATAATTCATAAACCAACTACAGATCCAATTGCTGCTACGAAATAGTCTCATGCATGCGTCTTTATAATAGGTAAAGCACACTTATTCATGCAGAAACACAATACTTCTCGTGAATAAAGATTTTCATATAAAGATTTTTTTTATAAAGATTTTTATATAAAGATTTTTTGTATAAAGATCGTATTTGACATTAACATAATTATAGTGTCAACACATAATGATAATTCTCGCACAACAACATTCAAATTTAAGAACTACCGCGATCTAACTCTTTACAAGAATCACTTTTCAGCAAAATTGAAAGTACAATTATTGAACACACAAATCGACATGTTCGTGTTAACATTTGATACCATCTCACCTTCACTCGCAGGCATCGGAAAATTACTCAACATTTCGTCGGGAACGTCAAATTCAAACTGAACGCCAAACTGAAGTCTATTAAATCCTTACATTCTTCTCTCAAATCACTGTTCGCCCTCTCTGTTATATTCCTTGGAGGTCCTAAAATAGTACTCACACGCTTTTCTTTCTCTTCGCTTTTTGGTTTGGAGGCATATCAAAGACAACTGACGCTGCCGAGAATGTAAGCTTCGGCATTACCACGCCTCGGCATTTAAAATTCATATTCAAATTTTTGCTAGACGACAACCAAGTTGCTATTCCCTAGAGATTAAATTTTCTATTTAAAATCCATGTTTCTCATTCAATGCAGTTTTTGCAGCCATTCGAAAAACACGCACACGTGTTTTATCAGGTCTAAAACAACTCGGGCTTCGCCCTCGTGGTTTAGTAAACCTGATAAAACACTGCTGCTCGTTTTTTAAATAGTATGGACTCTCTGATCTAAATGTTTATAACTTTGTCTCGTTTGTTAGTCATAGTCGTACCCGCGCATTTGTAAAAATCCTACCCTTATGCTTAAAGCACCATCCTAGTGTAGAACTAGTACTTTCCAAGCCTCCTACTTTAAAAGAATTGTTCCTCTCTGGAATTCTGTTTGTAAAATAGCACCACCCAATAGTCTCTGCAGTCTTGCAACATTCAAAAGATTTTTACTCAATACTTATTTTATCATTACTGACATCTATTTTTGACATTGATATGACTTGTACATGGTCATTATACCGTAACTGCTCCTGTCACTGATAGTTTTCCAATGTACCAACTGCTTGGATTCCACGGAGCATCGTTGTATGTGTGCAGCTTCAACCTCGTTCTTCTGAATTCCACTCAGTTTTATTCATTTTGTTATTTCAGTGTAGTTCGGAAGAATGGGGTTGGGACTGCGCGTGTGTGTTGGTGCATCGTGAATTCCAAGCAGTTGATCTATGACTTTATGTATTTTTAATTTCAACGGGAAGGCGCCTCGCATGGGTCCTCGAGTCCCGTTCACGCTCTTTCCGTTTGGGTATTTTTTGTATTTACATTAATATCTAATAAAATCGATCAAAAAAAGTTTGTATATCAGATAAATCGGCCGCTTATATTTTATATTGTTTTGAAAATCACATCCCTGACAGTCTTAGGCGAACCCTGCGGTGTAATGCGAGAATGACCTCATGGAGGTACAACCACGGGTACTCAGACCAGAAAAGGGACACGACCACCGTACGCCTGATAAACATTCTCTCATATTTTATCTATCACTTAGCGTTAACTATACACCTTTATTATTAACTAAGTGGTTGAATGTGTTAATATATACACTGCTGTAGTGAATATGGGAGAGCTTGGAGTAGACAGACGATACATGGACGATCGTCAATCAGAAGGTTACAGGTTCGGACCCACGTTCATTTAATGAAATTCTTCGATTGGCCTAAATTTCGACAAAATTCTACGATTACATGACTGGTTAATGTGAAAATATCTGGAGATACATAGTACATTTCAAATGCATCAACCATGCATCTCGCATTCACAATCACTATCTATACTCCATACCCTTCCGATACATGCACGCCATTTACTTAATTTCATGACTTCACTGTGTTTCCTACCCAAAATGGTCACGTCCGTTATATTATTGTCATCCAATTTTAATTCATTTGCTCCAGTAGACCAGTATATCTATATATAGGTATAGGTATAGGTATATAGGTATTGGATATGTACATTATTAACAAATTTAAAAGGATTGAATTCGAGTCATGACTTCGTACAACAATGAGTGTTTTGAACTGTCATTTAACTTCCGTTTTAACTCATTAGTATGTTTTTATTCTTAGTATTTTAATTACCATATTATAATATACTATATATTAGAATAATTATGAGGTTATTTTATTGTTGACTTGAGGAAGGCTGTCCGAAAATTTGTCAATAAAGTTTTAAGTTCGCTTTAGTAGTGGCAATCTACTTGTCTAATATTTATGTTATTGAATTGCCGAGTTGTGTAGTCTTAATTGTTGTATATATATATATATATATATATATATATATATATATAGTACAATATCTACAGACACGTGTTCATCAGTGTAGCTTGGTACAATCTAGATATGGGCATGAGTACCAATTATACACAAACGATTGCCAGTCACAACCGCTTGTGGGATAAACAGCGGTCATGCGCACATCCAGAGAGCGTGAAGCGGTATAGGGCCAGAGTGCTCAAACTACCACAAGGGTAGTGGGCGTTGCATTATCGCTAAAGGACACCTACATCAACTTCACAGAGTGCTCAACAACACCGGAGTGAAGGAGCGTAATAGTATATATATATATATATATATATATATATATATATATATATATATATATATATATATATATATATATATATATATATATATATATATATATATGTGTGAGACATGATTTATTAAAAAGGTTTGTATCTGATCTAAATAGTTTAAAAACTAAATTTTCGTGATCACTGTCTGCGATCTTCTTTAGAGTTATGGTCGAAGACTTCGATGATGAAGATCATGCATGGCATCATTGAATTCAAAAGATCATGGAGGTCCAGAGGGGCAGAACACAAAGAACGAATCGGCTGTTAAACAACATGCTGAGACCACTGGGCAAGATATTCACCCCAACTATGTGGAGATTCTGGAATGTACTGGAGTAAATGATTGGAAAAAGCGATCATTTCTGGAGTATTCCACAAGTATATAGACCTTTGTTGAATTTTTTAAGATAATGCATATTTGCATATGTATATAGCAATTTTTTGTAAGTAATTTTTTATAAATCATCAAAAATAACTTTATTTATCAAACCCAGAGAGGTATTTGTGGGGAGCATATGTATGCTCATTTTTGGGAAGATGGCCATAAAGCTAGAAGATGTAGTGTTCAGATAATTGTCACCAATGTTAGAGATCCGACTTGCAGAGAAGCCTTTTGGGTTGAGAAATGGAATAGTTGTTTTATTACCACTGGGACTGAACGCTTTGGAGATTTCATGAATGTTTAACGAATTTCATGAATGTTATGTGAATTTGTAAACTATAAAAACTCTGAATTTTGACAATATTTGTATCTGAAGGAGCTGGACCCCGAAACGTATTATGTATTTTCCAAGCTACACTGATGAGCTGTGGTTGTACGCTCCTTCAGGCGCAGATTTAGAAGTTAGTCGCATAAATTAGATTTAGAATTTGCAATTCAAAATACCTGTGAATAACAATCCTATTGGATAGGTTTTTGTTTTGAATTATTCTTAAGAAAAGCATAACCAATAGGGTTGTTCATGAAGTGTCTAATTTATGCGACTAACTTCTAAATCCGCGCCTGCGCTCCTTCACTTCGGTGTTGTTGAGCGCTCTGTGAAGTAGCGTGGGTGTTCGTTTAGCAATAACGCAACGCTCGCTACCATTGTGGCAGTTTGAGCGCTCTGGCCCCATGCGCACTTCACGCTATCTGGATGTTCTGATCGCTGGTGCTGTCCCACAAGCGGTTGTCAATGACGATCGTAAGTGTATAATAGTCCAGCCAGACTCATCCAGATTGTTCCAAGCTATACACTGTTATATATATATATATATATATATACATATATATATATACATATATATATATACATATATATATATACATATATATATATACATATATATATATACATATATATATATACATATATATATATATACATATATATATATACATATATATATATACATATATATATACATATATATATATACATATATATATATACATATATATATATACATATATATATATACATATATATATACATATATATATATACATATATATATATACATATATATATATACATATATATATATACATATATATATATACATATATATATATACATATATATATATACATATATATATATACATATATATATACATATATATATATACATATATATATATACATATATATATATACATATATATATATACATATATATATATACATATATATATATACATATATATATATACATATATATATATACATATATATATATACATATATATATAGATATATATATAGATATATATATATAGATATACACGTATATATATATATATATATATATATATATATATATATATAATATATATATATATATATATATATATATTATATATATATATATATATATATATATATATATATATATATATATATATATATATATATATATATATATATATATATATATATTATATATATATATATATATATATATATATATAGTTTGAATATTTTAAAGTTAACAGCCGGGGGTGTAAATGTATGCAAGGCTTTAAGAAAATGTTAGTTTCGTTTTCGCAAGAGTCCCATTACATACAAAACAACCTATTGTGGTAATTTGAAAGCCCTCTTATTTGAAACACCTCTGAGCCATAGGAATAGAAAAAGCTTTTAAATACTTAAAGTTATCTTCTCAGAGGTAACCAGGGCTTTCAAACTACCACAATGGGTTGTTTTAAAATAATAATAATTAATTTTCTGCCGGTTTTGGTTCTTTTTGCTACACTGTATAAGTATTGCTCTTCCCGAGAGTCTCTGAATATTTATATAAGTGTTGTTCGTGGTTATAATCCGTACCAGGCTGCTTTGCCAGGAACCTTTGATCTTCCCACATATTTAGACGCATGCACATGTAAATTCCTTGGGGTTTAGGTTTAGGGCCTATACGATTTAGATCTCAAAATGCCCTGAGTATAAACAAGGTTGGGATGTCTATTCGACTGCTTTGCTCAAGGCTATTGGGCATAAGCTTTACTAAAAACAATTCCCTTCTGTGATTTCCTAATACTGTGAAATGTCTCTTCGTGTATATGTTCCACAGTGATTCTTTAACTATGCCTGTGAAAGTCTTTGTTCTCCGCGTTTTAATCTGTGCTTATTGTCTGTCGTCTTTAGATGAGTTGGTAACTGTTGCTGTTCACTAAACATTGCTTGGAGGTCTACCATTGTCGTTCTTTCAGTTCCATTGGATGGCATTTCATTCGATGCTTGTATATTTAACCACGTTTCCTTCGTCGGATGAACAGATGACGTCGAAGACACAGTCCCCCCAATCTTTAATTCTAGCATTTTTCCCGCACCAGGCACTCTCACTGCTGTCACTCTATCACTTGATCCACTTATTCTCACGCCCTCCCACTTCTTATCGACCCTGTAAATAAACAATGCAAAACTTTGTGAAATGCATAAGCGGCGAATTATGCTCAAGCTTTTTGGAAACTCACAAAATGTCTACGCCTCTGATGAGAAAAACGATAAAGAAAATAAAACAACCAAGCGGGTTATTCTACTGACGATAGAGGGATTCCATTCTCGTTTATGGTATATAATAGCGATGTTTCATGTGATACAAGCTATTGTTATTATTTATATGACAACCAGAGATCGATTGGCTGGTGAAACAAAAACCATGCAGCTTGGCAAGAGCTATTGTGATAGTGGTTGACACATTAACTGCCTCCTCCGCAGGCTCTTCTTAATCGGGAGTGTGCAGGCGGGGCGGCGCAGGCTAGCAATAGGCACCAGCTATGGTTGATGGGAAGGCTTCCTCGCGCGCCTTTCTCTCGTAATTTTTAGGCGAGCAGCTGGGGACGAGGCAGAACATTAACATAACAATGCCAATGTTTATATACATTATCAAATTCATTAATAATTCATGAAGAAAAAAACAAAGGAAACCAGTGGCATGACGGAGGTTTTGAATCCGATAAGATTCGTCCTGATTTAAATTTTTCCTTCGATTTCCTCAGCTAAAACAGCTTGTATTTTTAAGATAGTATATAGATATAAAAGTATATGTGTATTCATTATATAATATTCGCGTCCGATCTTTATTTGACATACAAACGCTCGCCTTCGTCTCGAATTTGTATATCGCGTGCGTTTGTATATCCGATAAAAATCGGCTGCTCATATATTTTATCTATCACTAAAACATCGACCTTGAGATCAATAGACCTTATTCCAAAATGTCTGCCAATTTAATATTCTTTTATATGCATATAAATTAGCCCTTATAACCTCGTTATTGTGTACGAAATTCAAAAGAATTTTTCTTCTGAAACGAGGCTATAAGGAATGATTTAAATGCATATAAAAGAATATTAAATTGGCCGCCATTTTGAAATTTGGTGGGTGCCGCTCGCAAGGAGAATGGGGCGGGCAAGCGGGAGGTGCGTTCTCAGTGTTAAAAATAATATATTGGCAATGTTAGCAAGAAACCAAGGGTGATTGACATCCGTATTTCATACTCAACGTTTGGTTTATGATTTCGAGAATGTTTCAATGCTTCTAAAACGATTTTAGTGCCTGTGTTGAAGCCAGTCTTTATATATATATATATATATATATATATATATATATATATATATATATATATATATATATATATATATATATATTATATATATATATATATATATATATATATATATATATATATATATATATATATATATATATATATATATATATATATATAGTTCGGACGTATTCCGTTGCTAGACAACCGGTTGCTAAGGACAGGTCATTAAGCGCTACATATACTTCGTGAGTGGACAATAAATTCAAGGTATAACGACGATATTTCATTTGTGGAAAACGTAGGCAAACTTCTTTCGTTTGGTGACGGTCGACAAACACAAAAACCCTATAATTTTCGCATTTTTGACATTATGCAACATTTTTTAGTGTCATGTAAACCTAAATTACTTCTTACAAGAAAGTACGTATGGATTTGATGATAAATTAAATAAAAACGAAGTTATAAATATTTCACTGTGTTTATTCAACTTTAAAATTCGACATTTCGGCCACTTTTCAAAATTTCTTAAAATACATAATTATTTTTTGAATCAGACCATAATCTAATCGCATGTGAAATTAATTTTACTTAAAAACCTTTGAACATTATAGCAATTTTCATTTTTGATGACGTCATGGTGACGTCATCATATGACATTACCAAACGAAATATACGAGTTGGCCACGTATACCACATACAAACTGTCTTGTGTCACAGCAAATGGTCTAAAAGACGGAGAAGATTAAGGAGGAACGACAAAGTAAAAGATGGAAATACCTTAACTGTTACATAATAAGCATGATCATTCAAGAAAACGTCAGTTTCAAACAATGCAGACATATTTTGTCAATGCATTATAATTTACTCTAATCTAATCTACAGTAGCTTATCTTGTTTTCCTGGCTATTTCACCTCACGTCCACAATGACGTAGCCAGGGTCAAGCCTTTGGGGGAGCGATAGTATTTAGATTGACTCCCTACGCGAAAAATTAATCTTTTCAAAAATAATTTTAATTAGGAGGCTGAGACCTAAGGGGTACGGGGGCATGCTCCCCCGTATAATCTTGAAATAAAGCGGCCTGAAACGGCATTTACAGGACTCTGAGACTAATGTAGTAAGTATATAGTACTATAGAACACTTTCTTCCAGAAAGGTAAAAATAATATTTATATGCTCAAAGTGCTTTTTGAATTACGTGGTCTCTCACCTTTCAAATTAGTAAGTTGAAAGTTCTACTCGAGGAACTTCTGCCTAACCGACGTGTTGTACATAAATATTGTTGCAGGCTCATGTTATCGAGGGATAGGGCTAATTAAGCCGAAGCGATAGGGCTAATTAAGCACACTAGCTTGTTTAGCAGTCGGACACAAATCGAATGAAAATTTCGAACAAGCATCACACCTTTAGATTAAGTCTATAAATGGTTACAAGTGGTAACAATTGGACTGGTCAACTCACCTGACCATGAAGCGAGCATACCCCTCCCCCAAGTTTTTCAACGGATTTAAACTTTTAAGGAAGAGGGACCCCTTGCTCCCTTGGCTACGCCACTGCAACTCCATCTATTTATCATGTGACTGTGACATAGTTTTGCCTAATAAGGCTAAGAGCAATCAAAGAATGGAAAACACATTATATCCGGTTTTACACTGTAATATACCAGTTTACCGGTTAGTTTACCGGTTAGTTGTACCAGTTTTACCGTTATTCCAGCCGACTTTTTTACGGAAACACAAACGATACTTTGGGAAGTACGACACGACAAACGAGAACGGCTTAGAAACTGTGGACTTGGCGCTAATTTCCCAGCAAGGGTCATATAATAAATATCTCATTCATGAGTGGTTTGGCAGATAATACGAGCAGGAATTTACTCGTCTCTCGCATTTTCAAAAATCACGGTTAGAAAAATACATTCGAAACTCCTAACATATATAGCTGCCCGTATTATCTGTCAAACATTGAATAATATATTATTCAATTTTATTATATTCCCTACGCCTCCGGAAAAGCCCCGCTGATACAAAAAATTCCTGGGAAAGAAAATGATTCCAATGCTACGTGTTATTAAATGGAGGTCACTAGAATCTAACATCTAAACATTTTTGGACCCTAAGGGTCCGGTTAGTCGGGCTGCTTCGCTTAATGAAGTTCTTATCACGATATAGACATGCAAAATTACAAGCTTCTATAGACATCGAAAATTATATTTCAAAGTAGAACTGGCTTCAGTTTTGTTGCAGGAAGAACATAAAGTTACTTTATGATCTTTTTGGGTTGAGGAAAGATTTTCGTAGGGGGATTTTACATTTGTCCAATTGGATTACGAGTGCCATTAGTTTCAACAATGAGTTCTTCATAAGCCTCGAAGAAGTTGAGAAAGTGAGAAAATTATTCGAGACCTGCAATTAATTCACATAATTATTGTCTTGATATCAAATTAATTCACACAGCGACTTGATATATCGCTTCTGTAATCAAACTGTTCTATCGCGTTATTCGTGTTTATAACGATCCACCAAAAAGTGATAAGACTGAATCACATGTTTGTCTGTCACGAATTGTCTTCACTGGCGCCTCTGAGAACATAAACTGCCATCAAACCTCACGCTACATTTTACATTTCACTAAGTTAGACCTCCTATTTTCACTATTTCAACAGTACAGGCCTATTAGTATTAATTTTTTATTCATTTAATTGACTGACGCGCGTCTTCACATATTTATTCACCTATATTCTTATGATATATATTTTATATATATCGTATATGCCGAGTATGTTGACGTTGACGTGTGTGCAACATTGAGTACTTATGTAAAATAGCCAACCATATGTTTCACTCCATGTAAATAAACTATGGTATCTTACATGTAAGACGTATCCATGGAACACATGTAATGACTATATATTGGGTTACCTTTGCCTCCAGTAAATTCAGGAACTGGTTGACAGCAAAACCAAGATAATCAAGTCATTTGAATGAAGAGTCAATTTGCCTTATCGTGAATAAATCTAACTCACCTTGTAATTAATTTCTTAGTACTCCATATGAGATATGCCACAACCAATACTGTAAATGGAACGAAAAGCACTCCAATTGCTATAGTTATGCTATACCACGATAGCATCTCTCAGAATGACCTCCAGTGAAGGCACAACAGAAGTACTTCAGAAGCGTTGCCAATGTCTTATTGTCTACAGAGCAGACTGAATTCACTGAAAAGATATGGAAAGTGTGCATCATAGTAGCAAGATATTTGTGACTAGCGTGATTCGTATACCAAATGCCCACCAAGTAATCAAATATTTGAGAATGAATCATGCAGCGACGGATAGGATATATAAAGCTCATAACAAGAAGAACTACCAAATCACATAAGGCATTGATGACCCTATGGGTAAAACAGCAAGAGAGAATATATATAATTAATAATTTATTGAACATTTACTCACCTAGAAAACACGTCAATTGTTTTAACACTATCACAATTGCTATTGGAAGATTAATGAACATTCAAAGAGCTAGAAATCAACAGTAAATATTATCTGTTATTCATCAATCGCGCGTGTTAATTATTAAATTAAGATGGTAATTATTCATCCGTTGTTACGGCAACCACTGTTGTTGCAAATAAAGGAGGTCGCAGGGTGTTGGATTGTGCGACCTTCTTTTCAATTAAAATAGACAGAATTAAATCTAGTCACGCCAATAGCGCAAGTACATAAACTACTTAGTTATGCATACTACAATATAACTGCGTTACCATGAATCAATGCATATGCTAAAAGTGGAAATATTTTTCAGTTCGTCTATTTATTATTCTTAGTGCGAATACATAAGTGAAATCATGCGTGCCAAACCGAGGAACTTCACCGGTAAATACGTACCTAAAATGAACAGGTTTTGTGATTGGCTATATGGAACAAAAGTGGTTAGGGTTAGTACATTGGTTTCTTTGTGGTTGATTCTATTGTTTTATTGTTTTAATCAACCAATCACAAAACTTGATAGTATAGGTAGGTGGCGACCCAACTTCACATGTGCCGAACTCAAGTTCGACATTTGACCTGGGCCTTAGAGATTTTAGTCAACAGAACCAACATGTAGAAGGAATATAAAGTGTTGTGATCTATAAAATAACATGTACATGTAACAAGTACACTACTAATTCCTCTGTCGTTATTTTACTATAAATGATATCACCATTGGTTCAGTTTCCTTTGTTCTCTAGTGGCTTTTTTTTCTTCTTTTTTTTTGTTGTTGAAGCATTTATTTAATCACGATTAGAAAAGATACAGCAAAAGCTGATAGGGTCGTGAATAATCACTATTGTATCTATTTTTACAAAATACACAAAACTAATATAATATTAATTATAATTACTATTAATACAATCTTTTGAGTTCCAATTTAAAACATTGAGTCTCTTAATTTTAAATTTGCTATAACCTTTGAAAAATGTCGACTATTTACAATTTCTTTCGTCTCGTTATTCAAGTTGTTCCACAAAACTGATCCCTTATAGCTAATCGACTTCTTCATAATTTCAGTCCTCACTCTCGGTATACACAAACAATTTCTTTCCCTTAAATTATACCCAAGCGAACGTTTTACAAACAGATCAGCCATAGTTGTGGGACTAACTTGGTAGTAAATTTTTTGAACAAGTTTCGCCAGTGATTCATGATAAATTTGTTTTAATGTTTTCCAATTATAGTTTGTGATGACTTCGTTTGTCGGCATATACCAATTCAGACAATAGATAATTCTTGCAGCTCTCACATGCATCCTTTTTGGCCCAACCTCAAAGTTATTCATGAGGTTGATAAGTACTTATCAACCTCATAAATACTAAACTTCACTAATGGTGATATAAGGCGGTTATATACCTTAGACCTCGGTGTTTTAGCGATATGTCAATCCTTGGGCTTGGTGAAATTTCTTCAAAAAACATTTAAGTGAAAAATAAACTGTAGGGTTGTTCAGATGGTTTTGTCAATATCACCAAATTTAATGTTTTTTTAACATTAAATCTTTTCTGTCCGGCCCAGTCAAAATGGGTCGTACAAGACCCATCAACTCGTGAATTTGAAAACACGGCACACGGTAACGCAAGATTAAAAATTGAAACTCGACAAGCGCCAGACAAACGAGATCCACTAGTACTCGCACGCCAAGTTTGATTTGATTTCATAAAAAAAACTTTGCGATTGATGGCATTTTGAATTTTCATTATGCTACAGCACGCGGGGGAGCAAGATGGGCTTTTCTAGAAAAATGAACGTTTTCAACTTAATTTTTGTTAATTAATGCTAATTAATATTAACATAATGTGTTTTGTTTGGGAAATTTAAAAGCATTATAAGCCGGAATTAGCGCGTGGCGGCCATATTGGAGTGACCACGGTGAGCAAAATTATTTTTTGGGATCACTTTTTTTGGGACTTTGATAGCCAATCAGATGGCTTCCCATGGAAAGTGATCCCCAAAAAAATTTCTGCTCAGGGGTGTGAGGGTTAGGATTATTTAGGGTTAGGTTAGGATAAAAGTTGTTTCGGGTTAGCCAATCAGATGGCTTCCCATGGAAAGTGATCCCAATATGGCTGCCACGGTGATCACTCCAATATGGCTGCCACGCGCTAAAACGTCGAACTTCACATGTGCCGAACTCAATGCAAATGAGCTTAAACAAAAGACTACTCTCATGAAGACGTAACAATTCTGAGTGACATCGTACACTGAACAAGGACGACGTTGAGATTACTCTTGGAACTAAATATTATTTATTCTCTTTGTTTTTGCATGAAGAATGCATTTGTTTGAAAGACGTTGTCGTAGATGAACGCGTCGTAAAATCTTGAGGTCCCTACAGCCAAGATCAGACGCCGTACACCATAGTTAGTAGAGGGGGGATGGTTTGGAAACTCCATTGTCTTTAAAGATGATGCAATGTTCATGTTATTGTATTGGAGAAAGAGAAAGGAAATTCTATGGACACGTGACGGCGAAGGACTACACTAATTAAATCTGAACGTTATTGGATGACTGCTTCATTATACAGAAAATACAATACGTTCAGTGACCATGAAAGTGAACAACAACATAGAACAATGACTTTTGCTGACCTTCCAAACCAGCACTTCTACTATGGCCCGGCCTAACCAAAGGTAAATGAGATTGAACAAAGGATTTTGCTAATTTACATTTGGTTAGGCTCATGAGAAGTACTGTACAGCGTATAAAAAAAACTGAACCCTTAAACGTCGAACGTCGGTCAAACGTCGAACTTTTCATGAGTCGAACTCAATGTAAATTAGGAAACTCTTTTGTTTAAGTTCATTTGCATTGAGTTCGACTCATGAAAAGTTCGACGTTTGACCTGGGCCTAACTGAAATGGTCTTATACTGCTGGGAAATTAAAAACACGGTCTATATACACCTGGGAAATTAAGATAACTCCTAAATGTTAAATATACTCATATTAGTTTGATTACCTGAATTTAATTTCGATAGGAACGATTCTCGTGCAAAACTCACTGTCTGGGCAGGACTCAACGGGCAGGACTCTGTGGGAATGGTGCATGTGATTTTGTGGCCATACTTTTTTGATCCAAATGTGGACGGCATTGCATATCTCCGAATATTAAATGAGTATGTTTTCTCGCTGTAAATTTGGAAACCAGTATTGGAATGCATTGCCGTTTCGCGATCTTTGGTGGGAAGATGGCGCCCTAGCGCATCGCGCGATTAAATTCAAGTTAGGGATCGCCTAAACGAAGTGTTCGGAAATAACCGACCATAAAACTAATTTTTTTACGCACCGTGGCTCAGAGGTGTCAACGTGACAATAGGTTGTTTGAAAGGAATGTTAATTATTTTATGCCTGTTCAGTTGTTTTTTTATACACACTGTACGTAAAACGTCTGACTCTCTCCTGTTTACTGATGACTGATTACATTTAAGTAAAAATTCCTTGGAGACTAGCTAAAAAAATTATAATGTTATTATTGGGCGAAGATTTATTGACCTACTCTGCCTTGCTGTAGGTAAAGAATTGTGAATCTCTTGACCAATCGAGTTTAGTGCAACGTATAAGTAAAGGTAAGAAATGGCCATGGTTAAAGTTAAAGCTAATTTGTCCAACCTTTATAGTCTCTTGCATGTCTGTCAGACTGATGCTAAGATATTTGCTGGCTCCTTCGCGTGTACCCCCCGACACAGACAATTGCATTGGAGTTTTTATTTGAGTTATGGTTGCCATTTTTCCTGTACAACTTCTAAAACCTGATAAAAACAACATTGATGAATCTATATGATGTATGGTCTGCGTCCATCGTCCGTAGCCCGGTAGACAAAGAAGCTGCTGATATTCGAATTATAGGCCACACATTTCCCAGCTATTGTATTTTTATATCACTATTCCTTGCATTCTCTATATGATCTATATAGAAATAATGTAGTATTAACGATTTCGTCCAATTATTTCATTACATCCTACAGGTCAACTCATTCTCACGATGTCTATGCCTTCGTGGACTATAATAGCTATTGGTACATCATCATTTACTGGTCTATTCATGCTTGTCACATTCATTATACTGGGCTGCGCTTGGAATAGTAACAGAAAAGGGTAAGCTGTTTAACGCGTGTACTTTGGTGTATTAGTTTTTACAAGAGGTTATATAGTTGTATGCAGAATGCAGGCGGCTCCTTCTTCGTGGACACAGAATATTAGTATTTCTTTATTTAAAATGCCTTATAACCTCAAAACAATATTACTGATTTAGATTATACACGAAGTGAATAGTTCATGTCAAAGTGTCTTATGATTTGAGCGTTGCGTTGATGTTGTATATATGAAAGTTTGTTTGTCCGAAATGCTATATCATGTGACGTCATTCAGGAATTGGCTTTCTTTCCTGCTTTTCGTATGATAGACTGGTTGAGGATTTGAGTGAAAAAGTTGTCTAAAATCATTAGCATAGCGTTCAAGCATATCATCAACGTTTGAACTAACAAATAATAGGGCAATTGATAAAAGGAGAATAGTGCGAATAGTGCGAATAGTGCGAATAGTCGACGAATAGTGCGAATAGTCGACGAATAGTGCGAACAGTCGGCGAATAGTGCGAATAGTCGGCGAATAGTGCGAATAGTGCGAATAGTCGACGAATAGTGCGAATAGTACGCGAATAGTTGGGCAAATACGGCATGTTGGGTTAGGATCTGTGTTGTGTTGGGGTTGGAACTCTACCGTAAATTAACGGGTTATAAAAACTATAAGGAGTACCAACCCCAACACAACAAAGATCCTAACTACCATTCGTCGACTATTCGCACTATTCGTCGACTATTCGCACTATTCGTCGACTATTCGCACTATTCGTCGACTATTCGCACTATTCGTCGACTATTCGCACTATTCTCCTTTTATCAATTATATCGCATAAATCCCGACGTTCGAGGTGTTTATCTGACTTATTATTACATTGAGAAGGTTTCCTACAAAGTTTTGTCGATTTTGTCCACCTTGGACAAAGATTTTCCTAGTTTTTTCTTTGTTTCTTATCTTATTAGTATTCATAGAGATGTATGGCGCATACATCAATAATAAGAACTAATACCATCTGGTTTGACGTCGGTAGAGGTTGTATTAGTATAGAAATTAATTTTAATAAGGTATAGTATATTAGTTGTTAACGGGACGTATAAGAACAAACGAAATTCAGGCAAACATGATATTATTTGGATAAGGAAAGGTAAACAAAGCCAAATACTTTAGTTTTTGTATACAGTTATTTACAGCTTAAATCAAATTCTGTGTTAATTTTTCATTTTCCAGCTTTAAAAATGAAGAAAAATCACCAAAAGATTTTTAACATTCAGGATTCCACAGTGGTATCCGTGTATCGCTAAAAAAAAAAAACAGCTCAGGCAGCAAATCAAATTGCAAGAAATCTTAGGATATATAAAATAAATAGAAAATATATAGCTCTTTTACCAGCTGTTATTGTGATCTAGTGGTTACCACACATGTCTATGAGTTGCGAGAGACAGGTTCAAATCCTGGGTCGTACCACCACTCCAGGTCTTGAGAGAAAGTGCTGCCTTTGCAATAATACCAGCAAATGGTAAGGCTTTCGGGTCTTCTCAGATAACGATCTTAAATCGTAGGCCCTCAGAACCCCCACCAATGCAGGGGCTTCTAGCCTGTTGGGGAGTTCCGTTCACCTAAAAGAGTGATAAATATAATTAACTAAGTTATTCGCCTATAAATGTCCTCGCTCATTTTCCCTTAAATCGTTACTGTAGATGGAATGCATTCAGTTCTCGATAGCACAGTTCCGCAGTAAATTCATCCCCCCCTAAACGTTTCAAAAAATAATATTGCTGTTAAATATTCTTGAAAAATTTATATTTGAACTGTTCAATATTAAAGTAATATGTTTTAACATTAACATAATATATTAGAGTTGTTTGGCAGTTTCCCGGCTTAAAATTATACTAAGGCCTCCGCCTATATCACCTACGATAGATGAAGTACTTCCCTATTTCGGTGAGGAAACCGCTGAGAAATCTAGTCACATATGAAGTTGCGCCTGCCACTGCATCCGATGATCGACAGTCGACGATGAGTAAATTACATTTGGACTGTTATGTGTTCCCTATATATTATTGTGTTATCTCGTCCAGACATAGAATATCAAAATCAAACTCGTCTTTAATTTTTTAGATCTAGCTCTCCTTTCAAACTAACTTACTCATCACGGAAGCCTAGCGGTATCTTGCACAACCAATTATCACTATCAAAAAAAGCTTGTAGTATGACGTCATTGCAGGCTTATAATTCCGACTTAGCGGTGGAGGCCGAACGTGATGCTCGTCGCATCATCGAGAAATCGTCGGTATTTGAAAACTGGTGGGACGAAGAGGAGGGCGTGCAGGAACCCAAGGGCGTTACATTTGAAAATACAACCACGAAGAAAGTAAAGGGACGGTTTTATACGCATCCTCAATACCATAGTAGTACCAAGAAAGAGTTGAATCAATCGAAATACTTGGATGACGAAAACGCATCATTGCCTGGCAAAGTGCAGAACGGCTGTGAAAGTTTCTCATGTACAGATGTTATTAATAACAACCACAAGGCCACGAGCATTAAACACGTTAGTAGTGACGACACGAAAGACTTCAACCTTTAGTTGACAAAAGAATGATCTAAATTGAACATGTAAAAATCGATAGATTAAAATAATGTGAAATATTGTTGTATTGTTCTTTCTTTCACTCAAACAATCGTCTAAAGTTCAATTTAAACTACGCAACTAACCCGGTCCGCCCCACGTTCGCCATGCAGGCGAACTCGTAATAAAATGTGGTTTTCTACCAGGTGACTTTTTTGCCAGGAATGTTTGTTATGCGATCGTGAAAATTAACCCAGGGCGACCCCAATTGTACATTTATGTGCACTGTCACTAATCCGTATTCGACCAAAGACGAATCTACCTCCGAACCTGGGGCGTTTATTAAAGGAAATACGGTAACCCCGGCGTTTATTAAATTTTGAAACAATTTGATGCGGCGTTTAAGCCTGGTTTCCATATGGTCGCTACGCTGTTTTTACGGTAACAAAAGAAACACGCTTCACTTCTGCGACCGTAAAGACAGCGCAGCGACCATATGGAAACCAGGCTTTATTAGAGGGAGGCTTTTATTGGAGGGAGGCGTTTATATTAAACAATGTTATTGACCGAGCGCGAGGTCCGATAGCAATAACTCTTCATGAAGAGTTGGAGAAAAGAAAAGAAAAACTGCATGTTGTATTTTGAGTTAAAATATGAACTCAAGAAGGAAGAAATTAAAAAGATTCCTTGTTTGGTTCCATTGTTGCCACATAAAAATAAATACATCTGTCAATTTTAGCATCTTTTTCTTGCACTTTTTGTATTTTTTCTAATAAACGCCGCTCTGATGTGTGATTTATTAGAGGGAGCGTTTATGAAAGGAAATACGGTAGTTTGTGTAGTGTAAATCTATAAGAACTCATCTATTAGAACTCAAAAAAATGAGGAAGAATAGCGTTCTTACTTATAGTCAATATCTTATGTACCAGATATATTCAAGTTTTTGAAAGATGCAAATGAACTTATGACGACTCCTTAATTTAAACTAAAGAAATCCCTAAAATGAAAAATGTATAAAGCATTGACTATACACAGCACAGTGTACAGTACTGTTCAGAAATAACCTAACAGTGCGTCTGCGTCTCGGTTGCGTTCGTCTTGCGTCTCGGTTGCGTTCGTCTTGCGTCTCGGTTGCGTTCGTCTGGCGTCTCGGTTGCGTCAGGGGTGGTCCTTACTCAACCGGACGCAAGAGTCGGCATAACCGAAGTTGTTCCGAGTGTACAGTGTGTACGTCGGAAACGCTGATACCTATATTGTTTGTTGATATCAAATTTCGACAGACATTTCGACGTTTATTAAAGCGGAATAAATAGATCCTAGTCAAATTCCTAATTCTAGGCTTCTCTTAGGCTTTTGAGGACTCTGTAACGTATTAGGTTTTTGGGAAAACGGGCTGTTTGCTTTGCGAGGTCTCGTTTCTCCGCAATGAAACTTTTTTAGACGGTTTGGACGTACACTAGTGTTATCAAACGGGAAGCCTATATATTCACCCGGATAAAAAATTCAACCGGTACCATGTAGACGGGACGGGAGACTTGACTCCGTAGTCCGTAATTAGAACGCGGTTCTCATTCGGAAACTTTGTGACATCACTGTCTGAAACAGTGAAACTTTGTTGACACACGTGGACTGACATTTTTTGTCGGAGACCTTGTCGTGTGTTATCACTGTGCTATAACGGTAGATAACACTATGGTAGTGTCAGAATTTTTAAAAAGTATAAAATAAAACATATTCCGAAAAATGCCATCTTTAAAAACGCAATATAGGAGTTAAAACAAGAGGAAACTATTGTAAACGTGATATTTCGATTTTATTAACAAAATCATCTTCAGACAAGTGAAAATACACAAACAACGACCAGCCGACAAATTTAAATATCTATCTTATTATTTATAAAGCTTAAAGCATAAACGATTTCGCACGTTTGTTCATAAATTTTCGGCAAGAAACACTAACATGTTCGCCTTGTTCGGCTTAAGCTGGACTCGCTTTGCCGTTACTATTTGTCCGGCTTTGCTGAACAGTCTTTCAGTCGGAGCGCTGCTTGCTGGAATCGCTAGATATCATCGGACATACTTCGAAAGGAGAGGAAAATCATTTACATGGACTGAGTCATCAGTTATTGTTTTCAAGCGCTCAACCGCCGCTTGTGTTAATCCCAATGGTGGGTGGTGTTGCTAAAATTATAGTTATGAATCACACTTATTGTGTTTACAACCACGCTACTCGCTTTTAAACCGATACGCTTTCATCACTTGAATTCGCAAATGCCGTCAAACACGTGTTTTCTCAACTTTACCGAAACTAATTGCCGAAAAAGAGAGATGAAGTTGTCAAGTTGAAACATTCAATATTTTCGATATGCGAAAAATCGAATATCGAATATCGTATTTTTGAAACTATCGATATTTATCGAAAATATCGATATATTGCAATCCTTGTAATATATACATATGTTATCAATATATATGATTCATGTCACAAAACGACGTGCGGAAGTCACAAGCGTAAAATATTTTTGTCCTAAGTGGCCGCATAATTTAACATAAACAGGCTTAAAAGCAGAGCCGATAAAAGCACCAGGGAAAAGTAACGAAATAAGATTGTAAGAACGAGTCTCCGTTTGATGACACGCGCTCCACCAAAGAGAATGTTAGTTTTTTCGAGGGGGATAAAACTACGGCAATTCTGCCCACAAATAGAATTAAGGATAAGGATCAACCTGTGGAAGGTGGAGTACGAGAATGTCGAATACGAGGCACTGATTATCAAACTTCATGGTAAGTATGTTTACATCAAAGTGGTTTAATTCAATGTTGCAAGTTTGTTCCAAGGTCCTTCTTCTTCAAGCATTTTCGTAATTCGTACGGTTGAAATTCCGGTAGACTTCAACGAAATAATTCTGTTCCTTGCGTATTCCGAAAGCTTACCCATCACTATTACTGTAAACACTGTCGCTACTTGTGGTTGTTGACGTTCGTTCCGAAGTGAGACGAACACACTACGAACCTTGCGTCTCGTGGAACGCAGATTCAGTCAACCGCAAGACGCACGCATACTACCCGCAAGACGCACGAAGACGAACCGCAAGACGCACGCAAACGAACCGCAAAACGATCGCGTCTTGGGTTCGGTTTTTGTTAGGTTATTTCTGAGCAGTACTGTACCATTCTTAATAGCATACATCTAGAACGTTTGATGGCGCCATCATGTATTCATTGCAGCTTTTAAAAACTTAAATATCTCTGGAACAAGATAAGACATTGACAAAGTACTAAGACCGCTATTCTTGCTTATTTCGAATGCACTTCTAGATAAAGCCCAAATTGGGATAATCTTACTGTCTCTTTAAGATACACACACGAAAGGTTAAAATGAACTAAGTTACAGCATAATAAAAAAGTTAAAACTCTTGTGTTTATCTCAGGCGTAAACGCTAGGCAGTCCACAATTCCTAAACTTCCGCACGCAGTCTCTTTCAATATACTTTATTTGTTTTCTTTAAAAGTCCTGCTTTTCTCTGAATTAGTTTCAAAGCAGCATGTTAGCTCTATCACATAGATGGTATCTATTTTTAGCAGAACAATGTCTGGGCTAAAGGAACGAAATAGCTCATTAGGATTGCAGTATCCATAATAATAATAATAATAATAATAATAATAATAATAATAATAATAATAATAATAATAATAATAATAATAGCGAGAGGTTAAACGACTGTGGTCGATGAGGAAGGTAGAAATAGTCCCAGTTGTATGTTGGAGCTCTAGGAGCTGTGAGTAAAACGTTTGAACAGTGGATAGAAAAGATTGGAATCAAGGTGAAGATTGAGCAAATCCAGAAAACGACGCTACTTGGAACAGCAAGGATACTAAGAAAAACATTAGAAAGCTAAACAACGCAGTGTCACCTTAGTCTACTGGGTGTAGACAGCTGACACTGATAAACACCAACCGAACATCAAGTTGTGCGAAGAAGACAAATAATAATGGAAACTTTATTAAATGACTTTTTAGATAATATACAACTGTAAATCTCGCTTATTTAAGGTAACTTACAATCGGCTACTTGAATCAACACCAACAATATATAACTAATAACTATACTTAAAAAACTCATTAATAATTCATGAGGAAAACACAAAGCAAAATCACCACCGTGTCGTATCTTTATATGTGATAAAGATTCATCCTAATTTACATAAACTTTAGCTTTGATTTTCTCGGCTTAGACAACGTTATTTTTCAAAATTACTACGCCAACGAACTTACCAAATGCTGGTCGTTTTTTAAGCCATTCAAAGCAATTGTAGGAGTGTTTTATCAGATATAAAACACTCGGCTGCGCCTCGTGTTTTATATCTGATAAAACACTCCTACGCGTGCTTTAAATAGTACATAACAACATAAAACAAATATATAGCACAATAATTTTAAAAAGTTAGCAGTTCGGGATTTGTCCATTCCTTGTTTCGGCAACAGAATATGTAATAGGTGGTTCTGATTGCGATCGTCGTCATTCTCTTAATACAATAATTTTGGTGAGTCTTGTCAAGACTAAGATCATTTAGCATTTCTATGAATGTAGAACATTCTGCTGCAAAGACACCAAGGGAGCTGATCGATAGGTTTACAAATTTAACTGATCTGAATTGTTCACTTTGACTTTGTTCCCTAATCAATTCTGAATATTTGGATTTTTTACGATCGATGTTGTTTTGAAGATTGGACTCAAAACCAACAGTCAGTTCAACAATGTAGAGGCATCCACTTGCAGTTGATAGGAGCAAGTCTGGACGGTATGTCTCACCAGTTATTATGGATGGACTTTTATAACCAGGAAGATCAACATAAAGACTTGAACCACTTACGGTCTGTAGGGTCGTTGTCAGAAAGTTCAAGATAGAGTCGTGTCTCCATGTGTAAATCGTTCTAGGTACGACTGGCAACCTGCCACTGCGTGAAGAAGAGTTTCCGGGGCCAGACAAAGAGAGCAATCTGAAGTTGGTAATATACCCCATCTTGCAAGGTTTTGGCGCGTGGGGAGAGAACTGAGACGCACACCATATTTTTTTTGAGAAAAAGGATCCCTGACAGGTTAAATGGTTATGAAGTCTATCCTCTTGTCCAGAGCGAAAGTCCTTAAGAACTTGCTTGGTGGAGTTATAGACATCATACTGGATATTTGTGCTGTTACTAGTTGACTTCCAGAGTTCATTGATTGCTTGGTTTGGAGATGTTTTAAGAGCTGCACGGAGAATTGTTTGGCATTGTGTGAATTTGACAGATGGAGGACAAATATTAAGACCAAATTTGTTTCTGGTAAGGTAGACAGTACTAAGTGTTCCTGATATAGGTATTTCAAGCCATTTACGAATATAACTGTTCGCTATAGAATCAATGTTTTCTGAAATCCAAGTTTTTGATAAAGTAGTAACAGTAAAATGCCAGGATATTTTGGACAAAACATAGCGACTGTACAAGAGGATTTTATTTTTTGGATGTAGTGGCTTGGAATCAATATCAGTCATTAGTTCGTCAATGAGGGAGGTAAGTTCAGACTTGTGTTGTTGATCGGACATATTGAAATCAAAGTATCTTCCTAAATATTGAAAATACTCGCCAATTTTGGTCGCTGGAATTAGTTGATTATTAATATAGAATGGCCGATATTTTTTCGCATCGATCAATTTTATATTTTCGCCTGAATTTTTCATCATCGTTGTAAGTCGGCTAAACAACACACATATCAAATTTTAAGCCAATTTTGTGAATTATTTCCAACATTTCTAAACACGGTGAATTTTGACCTTTTTGACCCACATGCACAGAACCTATTGTCTTTGTAGTGTATAGATAGCTTGCGTATATATTGAAAAGTATGAGCTCCCGTGCGGGTGGACCGGGGTAAGCCTTACATAATTCCTCTCATTGAGGGGGGTAGGGGGGAGCAGAGAAGGGGGTTCATTTTTTGTCACTGACCATTTTTTTGCTTTGTTAAACTGTATTTACATTGATTATTTTCAATTCAACAGATAATAAACTGCTTTTCCTTTCACGCTTTTTCTTCGATTATTTTCAATTTACCTATTATTGCTTATTAACTCTTTCCCTACGGCTGAAAAACATCAAAAATTGAACGACCACGTTGTTCTATTGATATCTCTTGAAATAACCATAACTGTTGCGAAAGCTATACATTTTCTGGAAGCCCAATAAACCGGCTTTTACTTGTTCTTTTAAATTTCCCGAACAAAACACATTATGTTAATATAATTAGCATTAATTATCATAAATCAGGTTGAAAAATTTACATTTTTCCAGAAAAGGCCATCTTGCACGCCCGCATAGCATCTTGAAAACTCAAAATGCCACCAATCGCAGAGTTGTTTATGAAATCAAATCAAACTTGGCGTGTGCGTGGATTTCATGTTCCTGGCGCTTGTCGAATTTCAATTTTTAATCTTGCGTTACCGTGTGCCGTGTTTTTCGATTGACGACTTTGCGGGTCATCAACGACCCATTTTAACTGCGCCCGTAGGGAAAGAGTTAATGAGGAGTTTCGGTAGATATTGGATGGATTTTGTTACAGCTTTTTTAATGCCAAAAGTACTACACTTATCAACCCGTACAATCATGTTGGACCATTGGTACCAAATAGAAAAGCGGTTCAAAAGATGTTGGTTTTCTGATTCTTGACTACTTATAACAGCAGCGTCGTCAGCAAACTGAAACCAGTTGATGGGATTTAAAAACTGAAAGGAGAAACCAAATTGACGATACTTCTTTGCTTGTTGAACTAAAACCAAAAATTCAACTAAATATTTTACAGTACATGATTAATTTGTTTACAGATTGCTTGTTCTTCATAAATTCATCACAAAACAAAGTGCTTGTACTACGGAAAAAGTCAAACTGTTTACATTAGTCTCGGAATTTAAATATGTTTCCGTGTTCAGTTTTCCTTTTAATAAACCTACGCCTTTTTTAAAATAAGCAAACAATTGTGTTTTGTGTTTTACTATCAGAATAAATAATGAAAGGCTGGATAAAATATAACTAATTATTAGCACGATGTAAAAGCTAAAAATGAAATTTCTAGCCATCATCTGGTGGCCTAATTTCCCAAAAAATCATGTTAGAAATTGCTGTAAAAGCACTTCTGGGCCTTTCAAAATTGAAAATTTTGAAAATAATCATGAACTCGTAAAATGATAGAGTAACACCTTTTACAACTTTTCCGTATTTTACTTCGTTTTGGAAATATGTCAGCTTGTTTGATATGTAAATAAGATGGTCTCTGACGTCAGGTGCAGGGTAGAGAATTTTCACTCATTAAAAAATATCTTATATCTCAGTGATTGCTAGTTTACAACGTTCATTATAATGAGGAGTTATTATACGCACATTTTCAAGTGAATTTGTGGAACAAACTTGAAGATTGAACTAATATTTTAATGAGTGAAAATTCTCTAAGGGCCAATTTATATGCATATAAAATAATTTTAAATTGTCGGCCATTTATGAATAAGGTCTATAGTATATATCAGTATCAAATTTGGGACAATTCACCATATACAATATAAATCACAAACTGCAAAAGATCAATTTTCTCAAATGATAATTAATTTGAAATTAATTAAAAAGTATATATTACACTGAAATGCTTTAAGAGTTGATGTTTTACTGTATTTGGGAATATCTCAGCTCTCAATTACTGCAGCTGCAATGGCTAAGAATTACACTTCATTTTGTCTTGCAGGTGTACAGGTTTGCTCTTCAGTATAAATAATTGTTTAAATTAGAGTTAAATATGCAGTTATTAGTAAAAGCATATTTCTGTAAAAGCATAATTCCATCCAACCTGGAAGAGGAGGATAAAATTCTAGCTCGATCTCTTGTGGATTAAATACGGCTATCTTCGTGACTCTGCTCCAAGCACTCTCGTCAGTAATTTTCTTTCCTAAAAGTACCTTTTTCTCTAACTTTTGATCGAGCAAAACAATACCACGGGGTTAAAAAAGGATGATCTCCTCCATCGAATACTTCCACTGTAATCCTGTATGGTTCCTCGTAAAGAACATCACAAGTCACGTTTCTCTTTATTCAGTCTGTCCAATTCGTTGCGAAAAAATCGGATCGTCTTATCAAGTCCATCAAAAAGGCTCACCTAATGGACAATAAAAAAACACAGTCAACCAGGACAGATAATCACGCTGATTTTTCAGAAAAAGTGACGCTGATATTTGGGTCCCTATTAAAACCTCACACAAATGAAATTAGGTAGCTTAAGAAAATAGAACGTTGGCGGTATTATTGCATCCGAATATTCGTTGTTAAGGGCGTTGTTAAGGCGACAAATACAAACAGCCCTTGGGATTTGTTGAATTTTCAGCATTTCTATATCTCCAATTTCTACATCTCAATTTTTTTTGCAATTATCTATTCTAACATGATTAACCATTTAAGGGGGCAAGCTACCTTAAATTTTATGTTCGCGAACCCATTTTAACTTGTAAAATAGATTGCATCCCAGTCAACAACTTAATGGATGCTTTTTCCTGTGATAAAAATTGAGTGTTCTATACCGAATTTGGTATTAACAAATAAGATCCTCACTTAATATTTGTTGCTATGGCAATACAAAACTTCATTAATTTGTTGACTGTGCTGTAATCTATTTTACAAGTTAAAATGACCAATTCTTGATGCTTAGTTTTTACTAGATAGCATCCAAAGATGGATTTCAGCTTTGTAGGTTTTTTTACATTTATGTTTTTGCCTGGGATGGCATCTGTAATGCTATTTGTTTACAGCATGTTATAAGCTTTAAAATTATATATAGCATGTGCATATACATTTAACCATAATAAGATAGAGCCATTATTACACCATGGGTTTGCGAACATAAAATTTAAGGTAACTTGCCCCCTTAATTTATGGGTAATTCAAAAATTGGTCCAAATCTGGTTTTTTTATGTAAGACCACGTTAAGATTCTTATTCTTTTATCATTACCTTGGGTTCCCAGTTGAGAAGTTTTTTGGCTTTGTGAATATCCGGTTTTCGTTTCTTTGGGTCATCTTCTTGCGGTGGCAGTTTAACGATGGTGCTGCTGTTATTTCCTATAAAATAAGAAAGGCTGAAGTTTCTAGAGGTTATCCTTCATTAACTTTCCAAAAATCCATTATATGAGGATTCCATGTGGTATGAGGATTCTATATGATGTGATGTAATTGGGCAAATACGTGGCTTCTTGAACAACAGATTTGATTGGTCATTTTACGACCTTTTTATCCAATAGGACACAGGAACCAAATAAACACGTCCCCCGCTGGTTAGGATCTTATTATATAATGGTCAGCTTCTACTAGCTACGTGATGACCCATGTAAGTCGATGCAATGTCAACGGTGTGATATCGTATGATGTGGTGTGATATGGTGCGATGCACATGGTGTCAGGGACGGCGTGGCTATTTCAATTTCATAAACATTCTTTGCCATCAATTTTACCATTGAACCCCTAGGGTTGGGGATTGGATATACCGTTCGGGATGGTAAAGACCATTTCCAAAAGAGAAAACATCGGGAGATTTCCCGGTGGGACCCAAGATCTTATGGGCCCTTAAAAGCATACTTTTTCGATTATATTTTGAGTAATATTTTTTCTGCGGGACAGTCACGCAAATCCCAATCGCGAGAATGCTCAAAATTGCAATCTGGATATATCTAAAAATTTCGAATTTTCTGGTAATACTCCTTATAACTGGCGCAAACATCTCAGAGTGTGAATTGATAACTAACTAACCAATAACTAAAAAAGCAGAGACCGAAATTTAGAATTTAAAGTGCTACTAAGAACACCAAATAACTGGTTCACTTAATATGGAAGTAAGATGATGAATTTAAGGGGTTTCGAAATTTTAAACTTATTTTCTCAAATTTGACATTTTGCATGGCCGCCATTAATGGTCGCCATTGTGAAAAGAAGCTCCAAGTTTGCAGTCTTTAAATTTATAATTTTGCTTTAATGTTAAGATTGTAAAACTTTTATTTAATACCTCGTATATCAACTACGGTGCCTAACATGCAAAAATGTCTTAGATGGGGTCTCACGTATTGTTCAGGGCCAAGGGCCCCATAGGGTTACCAAACAAGTTTTTAAACATATATTACAACATCTTCCCCCTCACGATTCAATGAGTCTTTGTGGTCTCTTAACTACTCTCCCGGATCTTGTTGTAGTAGGTGTATTCATTGTTTTTGGAAATTCCTCTTGACTTGGATGGACTTCTGCATTACTTTCTGCCTGTGTAAACATTGGTTGGTCATTTGGGGTAGCAATAAGATGTTTCATATTTCTTCGGTAAGTACCTCCTCGATCGTCTGCTACTAAATAAGATCTAGACAGCACTTCAGCTTTTCTTCACACTGGATCTCCACTCGATTGCATTCTGACTTTGTCTCCAGCTTTAAGTGGGGGTAAATCTCTACTTCTCTGGTAACAATGTTCATTTATGGTATCTTGGCATTTCTTGAGTGTTTTAAGCACTTGGTTGTGTTCGACTATCTGTGGAACAAGGAGTCGTCGATGAGTTGGCAACATTGTGCGAGTACGCCTGCTCATTAGTAACTGGGCTGGTGATACACCTAGGTCTGAAAAAGGTGTGTTTCTGTACTTGATTAATCCCTCGAATGGATCTTTGTTGTTTGCAGTTGCTTTTTTAGAATCCGTTTGGCTGTTTGTACTGCTCTCTCAGCTGCACCATTATACTGGGGATACTGGGGAGAACTTGTGGTATGTAGAAATCCCCAATCTTTGGCAAACTGTTTAAATTCATGACTGCCATCAAACAGGTTTCTGGTGTTGCTGTATTGAGGTCCGTTTACTTATTACTTGATCTGGTATGCTGAACATTGCAAAAATCTTCTTAAAGAGTGAGTGTCAGGGTAGTGCTTTGCGCGCTTGTTTTCTTCTTGGCGGCCATTTTATGGGACGCCTATTTCAGTTCACAAACGAATCCGTCGATATTTGATCAATCCTTCTTATAAATTATCCATTTTCAAGTTTTCTAAGAAGTAAATATACCTGTGTGATCAATTATTGTGATATTTTTCATAAAATTGATCATTTACTATAGTAATCTTTTCGATACACAGAAGCTGCTACGAGCGCTTCGCCTCCGAAGCGTGGAAGGCCGGGTTATGCTGCTGAAACAGCGCGAATAACTTTGCGAATGGAAGTGTTTGATGAGTGAGTAGTAAAGAAATATATTTTGTTTCTTCTGATGTTTTGTTCATTTGAATTTGCAAAGATTCGGGAAACTAAAGCCATCCGGGCCAGCTTGCTCGTCAGAAACGGCGTTGCGCGCAGTGGTTCACAAACAAGCGAACCGCAACTGTTCAAATCGTCTTGAACATTAACTTCATAACGCCCCGAAGTCAGGATCGGACTCCAATTTCAACATTTGCAAATAAATATAGAGCTCATATGCAAATTATAGTTCTAACGATGCGATGCACTACAATTAATTCGTATGAAAACAAAAACACAAGCGCGCAAAGCACTACCCTGACACTCACTCTTTAAGGTTATTGATAAGGCAAGTTGCCGTACTCTGACGAAGTATCTCAATCTCAAAGTATTTGGAGTAAAAGTCAGTTACAAATAAATATGTATGTCCACCATAGTCAAATAGGTCGGTACCAACAACTTGCCAAGGGGATGTCATGAGGATTAAGTGTTTCTCTCTGGTGCTTGTGTTGACAGGCATTGCAAATAGGACAAGAGCTAACTTTATTTTTAATTTGAGCTGTCATCGAAGGCCAGAAGACATAATCTCTAGCAAAGCACAAACTCTTGGTTTCTCCCATGTGTGCACCATGGATGTCATCCAATACTTCCGGTCTCATTGCTCTTGGAACTACTATTCTGTCCGACTTGAATAGCAATCCATCTTCTACACTTAATTCTTCTCTGTAACTACAATATTCTCTAGCAAGTTCGTCAACTTGATCTTTAGCTTCCGGCCACCCCTTTACAACGTAATCCATCACTATTCTGGAGGTCTCATCAATACTGGTAGCGTTTCGGAATGTTGACAATGTACTTGTTTCCATTCGCAGCTCATCAACAAGATTAACTCCAATTTCTTCTTCAAACTCATCTTCTTCAAACTCATTCTTCTTCAAACTCATCATTTCTTCATCAAAAGGTTCAGTAGTGTTGATAGGAGCTCTGCTTAAACAATCTAAAATCACTTGATCTTTCTTTTCTCACCTCCAAATCATACTGAGTTAGTTTTAACAACATTCGTTGTAGTCTTGGTGGCGCCGCATTCTCAATGGTTTTCTGAAAATGGCTTGTAGTGGCTTATGATCTGTTCCTACAATTACTTTACGACCATATACATATGTATGGCATTTCTGTACTCCACATGTAATCGCCAACAACTCTCTCTCAATATTTGCATATCTCTGTTCACATCTGCTTAAAGTTCTCGAGCCATATGCAACTGGTTTGCCTTCCTGCATTATTACCTCACCAAGCCCAGTGTCACTTGCATCCACATTTAACACCGTCTCTTTTTGTTATCAAAATATGCAAGGGCTGGTGCACTAACAATAACAGACTTGATCTTATCAAAGGCTTCTTGTTGTGGTAGGTCCCAGCTGACACAGAAAGACAGAGCATTTGTCTGGGAAATTGGTCCCTGTAGTTCTGCCTTATGCTGACTAAACTTATCGAGATAGTTTATAGTTCCCGGGCTGGCATTTCGTGGATGGCACGAATCTTTTCCGGGTCAAGTTTCAAGTCTTGTGAGGTTAGCAAATGTCCAACATAGCTTACTTCTGGAACTCTGAGTTTAACTTTCCCAGGATTGAATTTCAGACAAACTTCACGACTTCTGTCCAAGCTATTCTTAACTTGTGGTCGAGTTCCGCTTGGTTTTTTCAATGAATCAGGAAATCATCAACTATAATCTCTACAGGAACTCCTTCAAAAAGCTTGTCCATCTCTCTTTGATAAATCTCTGGAGCAGGAGCTATTCCAAAGGGTAGTCTTGTAAACCGATATCTTCCCCACGGTGTGTTAAATGTTAATAGCTTGGAACTCTCTTCATCCATAGGTAATTGCCAAAACCCACTGCACGCATCAAGGGATGTAAATATTTCTGCGCCCGATAAACGATTTGCAACCTCCTCTATTGTAACCATTGCATGATGAACTCTTTTTAGTACTGTATTCAGGTCTCGAGGATCTATACAAATTCTGATGTCTCTTTTTGATGGTGGATCTTTCTTGTTGAGGTCTTTTGTTCTTCTTTTATCGATAACCAGCATAGATGACACCCAAGGAGTATGCCCTTCCTCTTTAACAATTATTCCATCTTCTTCCATCTCTCTTTGTAACCATTAACCCATAGGGTTACCAAACAAGTTTTTAAACATATATTACAACAAAGATAGTGTACTTATTGTGTTGTCGCAACACAATTATTCATCGCAGTATCACTAAGTAGTTTTCAATGAAATTAGGTTTGTTTAAATGGGCCCTTGCAATTTTATTTCCCAGCCCTTCTATGAGTACCACGTCGCCACTGTATGGTGTTATGTGGTACAATATGATGTGTTGTCGTATAATGTAATGTGATGTGCATGGTGTGATGTGTTGTTCTGTGGTGCCGTATGTGATGTGATGTGCATGGTGTAATGAGGTAGAAAGTGATGCAATGTGATGTGGTGCAGCATGTAATGTAATAATACAATTAACTGGGTAGATTTTTCATCCTGGCACATGTGACTTGTGACCAATGCTATTTAATATTCACTATTCACTATTAATTAATTTGGTCATTTTCTAGATATAGTCAAACCTTTAAAGTGGTACTACGATCAAATTTTTACCTATCGATATTTTTTAGTATTTATAAAGCAGGGCTGCTAAATATTACTCGGTCGAAACGGTTTTGCGATTCTTTTGAGTTTGAGTTTAATAAGAATTTGGTATTGCAGCCTAATTATGGCTGAATTCCACCAAAATTTAACTATCATACATTACTTAAAAAGGTTTAAAAAACTATTAAAATTACATAATATTAAAATTACTAAAATTATTACAAAAAATACAATTTACTTTAAGTTTAAACAAGAGAAAATATATGTGTTTTTGGTCCTCTCGGTTTTAACCCTTGGTACAGCATATTGTGTACTTCGTCTCAAGTTATATTTAATATTTCTTTCTGATGGAAGTAAGCAGCTTATGCGACTTATTATTTAAGATATCTCGGAAATATTTTTTTACAAATAGATAAACGCCTACTCTTAAGCGTTATTAAATGGGCTAAGTCTAGAGCTTCATCGTACGACGAATTAGGATATATAATACGCAATGCTCTCGACTATTGCAAGTATTATTTTTCTGACTCCGAATCTGGAGTTACTACGTCCGCCATTATTCGATCATGTTCTTGACCAGCGTAATGAAGTAACGTCAGATTCTCAACGCGCAGACTCCACATGGCTAATTCTTCAATCAAATCCATAGTGATCAAGGTCGTTTTTTCAAATTCTTCGTCTGGAAGGCTGGACATTTCATCTACTTCTCGAAGAAAACAAGTAACCTCGACTGAAATTCAGGCGTAGCATTGAGAATGACGTCACAAACAATATTACCATATGAAATTGCGGGCTCACTTGGAACACGTTCTTAGTAATGGTGGCCTAAATAGTAGTGATTTCAGAGCTCAAAATACTTACTTCAAAATACCTTTTTTTTTGTTTTCTTTTACATCGATGATCACTTTCGACCCTGAAATAATATTTTATGCTAAAGAAAATCTAAAAAACCGGGGTGAATTTTCATCGTAGTGCCACTTTAAGCGGCCATAAAGCCATTCGCGATGGGTGGCCGCTTAATACAGGTTCGACTGTATATCACATGCGCCAGGATGAGAAATATAAGGTTTAATTCAACGAAAGTGCTGCAATGAATAGATAACACACAAGGTTCAAAACTCATCCTTACCAACTCGATTTCTAATCGTGACAGCAAAGTCCTCTATTGTCCGCTCTTCTGGGTTACCCTAGAAGAAGTAATTTGACATGGTAAACCACCTTTTACCTGGCTCTATACGGAATATAGGTTATCTAAATCTATTCAAATTCAGATAATTAATTCAGTTGACTTCAAAGTATTTCTGCCCCCGCCAAACCTTGGAACGTAAGTTGTGTAACATATTAAGGTTTGTGACACACAGAGTAAATTTCTAAATTGTAAGATTTTCAAATTGTAACTAAGTGTACGCTCAAAAAACTATTTGGCAGAGTTCGGATGAAAATGGTGTGTGCCAAAAGAAAATTGAGTACGAAGCTGTTTACATTCATAATTTTGCAAGAAGAAAGATGTTACATGCGTAATATTTCATGTACCCTGCGATGCTAGTGCAGGGTCGCGTGTTCAATTCCAGCCGGAAGGCCTTGAAGTTGCATTTTTCGCAACTGGTCCCGGTTTGGTCTTGAAATGCATGTATTCCAACACTCGAAATTTTCCTTCACTATAAATCCTTTCAACATGTAGTTTGATCGAGTGAATGAAGAATTAATTACTGTCAAGGACAAGCATGACTTATTTTTACTTTGTATTATGTTAATTTATGTATAATTTTAGCATATATAGCACCACCTTGTATTAGTTTTTTCAAAATCTTTTTAACTGAAGAAGGACGAATGTCCGAAACGTGTTAAAACATTTTTTTATGGACCGGTGAGAAGTTTTGTCGGTCTCTGCATTCTCTTCTATTCTCCTATAAAATCAAGAGCAGCGTTTGTATCCATGTTGGATCCTTCTACCGCGAGATTCGTCGTTTTGGTCTGCCTACATTTCTTTCTATTCAAACTATATATATATATATATATATATATATATATACATGAAAGTATACAATGTGCCCTACCGGCTATCACCATATGGCTTTATGGTAACTGTGGACTTGGGACCCACTATGTACGGCTCTATATATATATATATATATATATATATATATATATATATATATATATATATATATATATATATATATATATATATATATATATATATATATATATATATATATAATATATATATATATATGAACATGCAGCTACGATCCCCAGAGGGATTGTCTAGTGCTTACCAGATTTACTGGAGTTGAAATATTGCTGTTCATTAGTTTGATCAACCCTTCCACCAAGTCACTGCAAAATAAAACGGGCGACCATAAAACCAAATCACAATAATTATATACGAATATAATAGACCTCTTTCATAATGGCGGCCAATTTAAATATTCATTTATGTGCATCTTAATTAGTCTTTATGGCCTCGTTTGTGTGTCAGCAATTCAAAAGAATCTTTGCTTCCTAACGAGGTTGTAAAGGCTAATTTATATGCGCACAAAAGAATATTTAAAATGGCACCATTATTATATTTAAAATGGCAACCATTGCGTATTTGTATTGTATATTTTTAAAGGATCTTCGGTAGGACCAACGCCTTATAAGGAAGTAAAAAGTCATTAAGGTTGATCCGTTTGAATCGGACAATATTTGGGCAGACAACGCGAAGTGGCCATTGGCGATTTGACGAACTACGTAAACAGGTTTTTACAAAGGGTATACACATTTGTGTAATATAATAGGCACGTATGTTATGTATTTAGACTCCCTAATTCCAAATATGTTTTCAGATTTGAAAACGGTTAAATATTGATCGAGATAACGTATGCACGTTCTCGTAATATAATAGGCATGTATGTTATGTATCTAGACTCGCTAATTCCAAATCTGTTTGCAGAATTGAAATCGAGTAAACATTGGCCGAGATAACGTTCAAAATCTACGTGCGATTTGTTATCTGCAGATAATAAAATAAACGAAACTCTAGGGGGGGGGAGAAAAGGCGGGCAGGGGTTATTGCGGAACGTATTTCTAGTTATAAGATTTATTCTTATGCTTCTCTCGGTGTTAATTCCTCTCGCACCTCGTATTTTTCTTCCTCTTCCCCACTCCTTTTACTCGGTCTCTATAGATGACGTCATACTACTCCACTAAATACTTTGTACGACTTGTACGAATTACTCGGGCTTCCTGTGGTAGCGCGAGTCTAGGTTTCGGCTTCATTAGTAGTAATATTATTTTTGGAGTTCCACAAATATATATATATATATATATACAATTAGACTATTATTGTTGGTTTCACATTTGATGTGTCGGTTTGAAAGATCCACCAACGTGCACTTAACTTTAAAAACTTTATTGCAGACCAACGTTTCGGGGTCTTTCCCCTTTATCAAGGTAATATTACAGAAGCTAGTAAACCTACTTATATACAATTCTCAAAGTTCATTAAAAATTCTAATTAAGTAAAATAATTTAAGTTGAGTCCATGCGCAACGAATGAATTAAGATTGTATGCCCAAAATCCTTCTCTTTCTACAGGTTTACTTACATGTCTTATCAATTATCATAACTATTACATCTTCCAATCCCCTATGGCCATCCTCAAAGAAATGCGCATACAAATGCTCTCCTGGTATTCCCCTTTGACCCTTCTCATACCTCATTTGGCTACTTTTGTGATTGTTAAAACGCATTGTAAACGATGTGACTCATGTGCTTCCAACGTATTGTTTACAACACTTCTTACACTTAATAAGATAAACAGCACCCTTGGAATCACAGTCAAAATCGTAATCAACATAAGACTCTTTATTATTCAAATTATTATGAAAGCTTCTTCCCTTTGACAAATTTACAAATCTGGCAACGACTTTTACCACACCTCTTCATTCCTTCACCAACAGATCTCTGAATTCTACTCCTTACTAATTCTCCCTAAACGTCTGTAATAAAACATTTTCCTGTTCGAAGTTCGCTGTCCTCAATATTCTACATGCATCAACGTTCATATTGAGATATAACTGTTTAGAGAATTATTTTACTTTTAATTACTAAGAATAAACTGAATAAACCTGGGGACTTACCTAACATACTGAAACGACCTGGTCTGTTGGCCTTCCCCATAAATCTAAAATAATAAAACAACTATTGAACAATTGTCGACTTGAATTGGGACGTTTCTTAATGTGTTTTAACAACTTGCTATACAAACGCTGCGCGAACAGGGGCGTTGCGAACCCACTATATATCATTGCGGGTGTCCATTAAAATATATCGAATCTTATTTTATACGCTCATTAAGACGTCACATGCAGCTACAAATGTTGCCATATATATTGAATGAATGAAAAACTTTATTTATACAGGGTAACCCAGTCAGCATGGAAGCTGGTATCCATAGGGGCCCTGTACCTACGATATATGATAGATATTTACAATAAAATTAATATAATAATAATTTACTTATACACTAACAAATACAAAGGATTATTTAAAACAACACACTTCGCGCTAGGCGTGTGAACGTGTAGATAGTCTCTGCTTTAGTTACTTTATCAGGAAGTTCATTAAAAACCTAGCTTGTCCATGGCCTCCGATGATCTTTCACTGCATGTTATTATCCTGGCAGCACGATGTTGTAAACGCTGTATTCTGTCCTGATCTTTTTGCGATAGATTACTCCATGCAATGTCACAATAGTCTAGAGTTAGTAGGATTATTGTGTTGTAAACAAGTACTGCCGCTTTCTTTGTTAAAAATCCTTTAATACGACCTAAAACATTTACCCTGGCTTCTACCTTTTTACATATATGATCTGCTTGAGCTTTCCAATTCATGTGACCATCAAATACTACGCCTAAGTACTTGAAAGTAGTTTCATTTACAATGCTTAACCCGAAGAAGTTCACGTTCAAAGTTCTATTACTTTCCTTATGTCTCTGTGATGAAAACAATAGGCAGTAGGTTTTAGAGACATTCAGTACCAGATACTTATCCTTCAACCATTCAGACAGGTAATTTAAATCTTGGTTTATGCCATCATTTACAGCGTCCACCGTTGAATCAGCAAAGTAGAAGGCTGTATCATCCGCATACATACTAACCGAACAGTTTCGTACAGCAGATGACAAATCATTAATATAAATGATAAAGAGTGGGGGACCAAGTATAGACCCCTGTGGTACTCCACATATGATGTCAAGCTCTTCAGATCTTTGTGAATCAATATTTACAAACTGCTTTCTTTCGCAAAAATAGTCTTTAAACCACGATAAACTCTCATCAGATACACCATAATGTTTCAGTTTGTAAATCATGACATCATGGTCAACAGTGTCGAACGCTTTGGCCAGGTCAACGAACACAGCACCAGTCAAAAGCCAGCCATCCATATTCATAAGAATTTCGTCTGAAAAATGGGTTACTGCCGTTTCAGTTAAGTGTTTCTTTCGAAATCCCGATTGTGATCTACATAATAATTTATGCTCATCAAAATAGGCTGCAAGTTGCTTATGAACCAACCGCTCGAGAACTTTAGATATTACCGGTAGAACCGAAATAGGGCGGTAATTTTTCGGCTCATCTTTCGCACCAGCCTTGTAAAGTGGAGTCACCTTTGCCATCTTCCACTCCCTGGGGATCTTACATTGCTGGATAGTTAAATTGAACAAAATTGTCCTCCGTCTTTTAATAGTCGGCTTGAGATGCCATCTACACCGGTAGCTTTCTTTACTTTTAATTCTCCTAATGCAGCTCGAACTTCCGAAATAGCAAGATATTGAAGGTTAAAGCTTTGCAAATGTTCCATTTGGGGCAACCATTTTTTAAACGACTGTCTAGCTGTGCCACAAACTGATCTTAGGTTCGCGGCACAAGAAACAAAAAAACGATTAAATAAAGTACATTTATCCTTCACTTCATTTACTGTTAAGCCAGCGGCGGAGCATCCAATTCCCTTTTCGCGATTTCCAAATAAGCGTTTCAAGTTTTTCCAGGTCCCCTGGGGGTTTCCTTCATTCTCCTGAAATTGTTTATTAAAATAACGTTTCTTCTCTCTTCTCAACTTGAGGGTTACAACATTTCGCAGACGTTTGAACGAGCTCCAGTGGAGTTCACTGTTGGTTTTATGCGCCAGCTTTTGTAAATCATCCCTTTCTGATCATTGGTGTCAACCACGGCACCTTTTGACCTCTCAGCAACCAAACGTCAAATGTCTCAATGTATACACTTTTTTTGCATTAATCATTTTGCATCCTGCTTTCCCAGACCAATTTAATACTTCCACTGTCCATTTTTACCCGAATTAAATGGTTTTTTCCCAACACCCCCCCCCCCCCCCCCCCCACACACACACACACACACACACACACACACACCGCCACCTCCAGTAACGACGCCACAAACGTGATGGCTATAAATGATAACAAGATTGTAGTGACCGTAAAAAAATATTAGCAACAAAAATCATCATTTGAAATTTTGGACTTTCTGATTAACGAACAGCCTTACGAAAGTAATCCAAGTAAACAAAACTACGCTTGCGAAAAACAACAGCACTAATAAATATTAAAAGTAACTTGCAGCTTGGTTATTTCAATATAGTAAATTGTTTGCTACTCGAACTTTAACGCAAACTTAGAATAATTCGATTCCCGCGTCTAGAGCTCAGAAACATTTTTATGAGTTTGCATTAAAGCTTGAGTAGTAAATAATTTACTAAACTTGAACAGCACTAATTTTGACCAAAGAAAATCCTGTCATCCGCCATCTTTGTAATACCATGGATAGTAGAAAGACTGGATAGGAAACTAAGCGCCCGTGTGACGTTTCCAGCGTGCTGATTGGTTTAGGCACCAGTTCATCGCGTTTGGTCGCGTGAAAAGGGAAACGTTACACCACGGGCGCAGAGGGAGGGTGAGCACGCCATTTATCCCGGTCAGCGGCAAGCAATCGTCTTCTGGACGATCTTTTTTAGTAACCGCGAGAGATGCCTATATTACGATATGATATACATCATAGAACTGCATGCTAACCCAAAAACAACTTAGATCCTAACCCTAACCGCCCCGCCCAATGGGTTTTCTAACTCTAACCCCTGCGACACAGGAAAGCTAAGTAAAAATCAATAAAAGGATCGTCCAGAAGACGATTGCTTGCCGCTGACCAGGATAAATGGCGTGCTCACCCTCCTTCTCCGCCCGTGGGGTAACGTTTTCGGTGTGAAAACCCAGTTGAAAATTGAGACGTCACTAAACACCATAAATCGCAACTTTTAACAATAGTACAGCTAAAAATGATAGTCAAACTACCAAACAATATAACAATGCCACTTTACGATAGAATATCCGACTACCATTACTCATTTTAGGCGAAAAGTTCCAACTTTAGACGGTGAAAAAGGCGTCGCAAATTTCAACTAAAACAACGGCCGTAGTTTTTGCGACGCCAGGTTCTTCACAACAAAACAAAAACAGACGATACATGGACGATCGTCAAGCTCGTATCCTCAGAAAAATGTCTGTCTACTCCAAGCTCTCCCACATTCACTACAGCAGTGTGTATATTAACAAAAAACAAAAACAGCTGAAACAAAGACGAGCAACATTTACCTCGAACACTTAGTCGTGGCTTAGGCAGGTTTTTGAGACGATTAAACTTTTTGGAATCTCAATATATCTACTTGAATACGAAAATATGGAGAAGTCAAAGAGAAATTCAGCAAAATCAGCATTATCGCGATTCGAAAATGCGGCTTCGCGAGCAGACTGGTGCGAGAGCTCAGCTTCAACCAATCAAATGACGAGTTTCATCGCAGTTCCCCAGAGCTTCTGTTTTTTTGGCGCAGGCCAAAAGGAACGCAGGCTCTGGGTACGAGATTGTCGTTGTTCTAGCTATAGCATAAGGTCATTCCCAGGGCTTCGCGCGGTATACAAATAATGGCCAACGAGCATGCGCGCACGGGGTAAACACAGTTTTGTTACGACGCAGTATTTTGATGGATTACAAACCGTAATAGGTTTTCCTTCTAGAGCTTGTAGGATAAAGTTGCTAACAACACGACCTACAAAGAGCAAAAACATGATTCAAATCCTGGCCAGAATGGTAACGACTCACTGACAACCCACTAAGCAGACAGCAAACTGGTGCAAATGGAAACAGAAAATAAAATGTCCTGTAGTTTGTCATACCATTGTTAAACGAGCACCCCGGCTAAAGCAAAATTAAATTAAACACTAAAAGATGAATTCCTCATACCATCATTCATATGCATCCTTGTACCAAAAGTATTGAATATTCTTGCAACACGAACTTCTACGTTTTCCTAAAGCAACGAGCATACAATGTTTATTAATGTAATTACAGGACTTTCGATGCAGGATATGCAAATGGCTGGCCACGACTTGATCTTAGGCAGATATTGATCATTTAGATGTAGCACATTCTGCGCAACCATACAACATAAATATTTCATCATATCCCTGTTTGTGGAACCTTTCATACAACGGACACTCCGGGACCGAAGTTTGCTGTCCGTTGTTTCGAGGTGTCCGCTGTCTAGAGGTTCTCTATTCATAAACTATAAATACGTATCCTCTAGAGTTTCATCCTAAACCCCCTAGAATGGCAACAAAAAATAAGTACCCTTTTAGATCAAAGAATCTGACCTAGATAACCGGAACATCGTAGTTTGAGGTTGTAAAAATGCTCGTAACGGCGTATTAAAGATGAATTAGCGTTGTCTGTCATACGACCTGTGACGTCATGTGCTAGGTAAAGCGGTCAGTGTTAGCGGAAATGCAATGAAATTAAGCTTCTTCTCAACGTTATTTTAGTAATCGCTATTACTAGGAGTACTCAAAGATTATGTAAGTGCGTTCGACGCACGTGGACCAGCAAATGGTGAATGAAGATTGGTTTATAAACATAAAATTATGCTGTAACAAATTATAAAAATAAATAAAGCTAATAAATATATTACAGCGTCTTAATTCAAGGAGACACTATAACCTCAATGTTTTTGACAACGGTGACATCCCAGTGATCGCGCATGCATGATTTCCGTATGATATTGTATCCCCGTTCGTTTGTTCGATTTGAAATATGACTGCAATTACGGACCGCCAGATAAGTCGTTCAATTCAGAAATATTGCAAACGTGAAGTTCGATTTGGCAAAAGTGTTGCTTGAATGGAAAATTTATAACTTCGCGAGGCTTGCTCGTTTCGAGTAAATGTTGTTCGAATTAGATGTATGGCGTTCAAATGGTCATATTCAATTTTGACATTATAAACGCGCCATATGATTACCGTATGTTATTTTAATATTAGAAGGCTATAATGGGCCATATTATGATCTCCTTGATACATGATTTAGATTGTTATCGAGTGGAACACGACAACAAACGACAGCGTCTTAATTCAAGGAGACACTATAACCACAATGTTTTTGACAACTGTGACATCGGATCCCGCATGATTTCCGTATATGTGTTGTTTTAATATTAGAAGGGTATTCCCGTTCGTTTGTACGATGCCGCCAGATAAGTCGTTCAATTCAGCAAATATTACAAACGTGATGTTCCAACCTCGTACCCCGGCAGTGCTCCTGTGTCAGTCCTGAGGCAGCAAGACTCCAGTCCTAGTCTTATATTATGCTGATGATAAGGGTATGAGCAACAAAAGTCAAAGTTGAAAAATGAGAACCAAAATAAAATATCATTCGTCATTGTGTTAAAATGATCATATATTCGTATATAAGTCGAAAACTCTAAGGATTTCAGATCAAGATACGGATACGCTTTCATACTAATGCCATAATTTATTCCGGTAATTTATTCAAAAAGGGTAAAGTTTTTATCTTGATTTCTTTTAGCTGTAAAGCACAGGTAACCCATAACATGCAAGATTAGAATGCGTTCTCCTTCGTCGAACGCAACAACATAAACTGAGAAATACATGGTACAACACTTCCCAGCACATGACCTCACACTCGTACTCAAAATGGCGGCGTTTTTACTTGGTTTATTCAACTTTTAAAATCTACTATATTCCGACTAGCTAAGTCATATACTTCGATATAATAAGTACTTATTTTGTGTTGCCAATGTCTTTATTTTGAGAACTTAGCAACGAAATTGTTTCTATTCACTGAAGAATACGGTTCCATGCTTAGCCACGAATAAGTACAAAAATGGCGGGCGGGGGTGATATTAGGGGACCTTAAGACCTCAACGACGACGTAATTCTAAACAAAAGAATTCTTCGTGCGAAACAAAAATAATGAATAATTTTTATTCCCAAAAGTAATCTCAACGCCATCCTGAACACTGAGAGCATTTCCACGTCTTCATGACGACGTAAACTCGTGGAAAGTTGAGAGGTGTTGTTTAAGACTCATCTCAACATAGCCTGTGTTTGATGGATGTCCACAGGCTAACCTCAACACAGACACTAGAATCGTTTAGAAGCATTGAAGCGTTTTCGTAATCATAAAACATGCTTTGGGGTGTCAATTACTGTGGTCAATCAATACTGTGGCCTCTTTTAAAGGACATTGGCAAAAAAACCTACTTTTTATATCGAAGTATACGACTTATTTTCTAAGAATTTATGGTGAAGGATATACAAAATTTTTAAGACCAAACCGTGACTAGTTGCAAAAAAGCAACATCAAGGCCTTCCGACTGGAATTGAACCCGCGACCCTGCGATGCTAGTGCAGTGATTTGACCACTGAGCTACGGAGGCCGTTGCCAAGGAATTGGGTATATTACAAGTAATATTTGGCATTTCACTTGATTAAACTATATGTTCTAAGAATTTATGGTGAAGCAAAATTTCGAGTGTTAGAATATACACATTATAATAAGACCAAACCCGGACCAGTTGGGAAAAATGCAACTTCAAGGTCTTCCGGTTGGAATTGAACCCGGAAGGCCTTGATGTTGCTTTGAAAATGTTCGTAACATATTTTAAAAGTTGAATAAACCAAGTAAATATATGGACCGCCATTTTGAATATGACCGTGACGTCATTTCAGCGTTGTATATTTCTTACTATTGTACTACCTATATAGTGGAGTCATGTATTCACAGTCTTTGGTTGTAATAGCGATTACAACGTCACTAGTTATCACAATTGCAAGTAATTTGGCAGAATCACCTAATTATTTCAAAATACACCTTTAATACGCTTTACCAGCATTTTTACATCCTCAAACTACGATATGCCAATGTCATTTCGAGGTTGCCATCTTAAGGTGCTTAATAACGCTTATTAATTATCAGAAATGAATGAACAACAGTAGGAAACACAAAAACAAAACAACAAAGTATTACGTGCTCACCTGTCTAGCATAGGCGTAACACATTGTCTCCGCGACTCTCTTGCCTTCATCATAGCACGCTCTCGGACCAATTGTATTAACATGACCCCAATAGTCCTCTGGTTGCGGATGGACCTAAAAGCGGGGAAATGGAGAAATACCACAGGTAAAATGATAAGCTGAAACTAATACATTTGGTAGTAGAGTGCAGCGTATATGTATATAATTAATGCACATTTAATACTCATGTTTATAATTAATGCACATTTTTACTTTGTTCTAAAATTTCTCAATGTTTATTGAAGGTTTTTGATTTAAATATTATTTATTTTTTTACTACAGTTCCCCTTGGAACTATTTTGATACAGGGTCAATTGTGATCAAGATTCAAGACATTCAACTTGGAGAGCTCAGTCTACAGTATGTTTTCGTATCAGCTCATGTGTCCTTACCTCTGGATCTGAAGATCACCACAAACGCACATAGAAAAACAGTAACAAAGAAGAAAACAATTATTACCTTAACATCACTATACTTAAAAATATAATAAAAAAATAAAAGAAAAAATATCATAATAATATTCAACCAGAAATTATTGAAATAATCGTTTATCCTACCTCCGTAAATTTCCGATGTTGAAGCGAGTAATAATCGAGCGTGAACTCTCTTCGCCAGACCTAAAACAATGATGACAATCCTGATCGTTTACGAAAAACAAAGTGCACAACGTAGATATCGAAAATCATTTTGACAATAAAGTATACTTTGACAATAGAGTATACTTCGTAAACTAGGAGTTCTTATTAGAAGTTAAATGCTGCCACTGGACTGACACAGGAGAAGTGGGTACGGGGTTGGAGCAGTGAGTGTTCAGGATCAGGCATGCCAGCAGAATGATGCTAGAAATTTTCTATAGCATAGAGGATCAAATAAATAGAATGTAGAATCTACACCACGTATCAAGCTAAGGCGATCATATAGCCTTGAAATATTAAAATAACATACGGTAATCATATGGCGCGTTTCAAATATCAAAATTCAATGTGACCATTTGGACGCCATGCATCTAATTCGAACAACATTTACTCGAAAGAGCAAGCCTCGCGAAGTTATAAATTTTCCATGCAAGCAACACTCTTGCCAAATCGAACTTCACGTTTGCAATATTTGCTGAATTGAACGACTTATCTGGCGGTGCACCGGTCATATTTCAAATCGAACAAACGAACGTACGGGTATACGCTTCTAATATTATCCGAAACTGAAACCTACGTCACAAAACGTCATAAAACTGGACAGACAGTTTTATGAATGACATCACTATGCCGAGTCTATGTTCGCTTTACATAGTTCCACGAAGAGGTCTGGACACGAAACACAGGGACCCAAGTCATGATTAGCGTGCTGTCTCCCTGATAGCCTGCGTGCAGACGCTCCGTATCCGGCCCTGATTAATCGGGCCCTGAATAGGAATTCCGCCGTCTATGCGTAGGCTACCGCCCTGAGGGTCGGCAGCAATTAGGCTTTTGCTAATTATGCCTGTTTAATCCTAAACGCGTTGACACGATGTGGGTATGGCAATGCATGAAGATTTCCTCCACACGATAGCGGTAAAAATAGAATACGGTACGCCAGCTGTATTGGTTTGAATACGGCATCGTGAAAACAACACGGTATAGGATTTCATACCGTTTTGGAATCAAGACAGAATTTTCATCTAACTACCTGTTGGAATACAAGTGGTTCTCACTTTGTACTATGTAGCTCACAAACTCATTGGCTCAGAAACATTTATTGAGGATTTGAGCTTGATGATCATCCAAGTATCATCAACTTTGTTAGATGAGCTCTTCACTTCACGCCGCGCACTACTTCCTATCTGCACCGTGTGCCGTGTGGCTAGAAAAATTTTCAAACCAAAAATGCCGTTTTATACCAACATCCAGGGATATTTCCAAGCACTTTTCTACTACCGGTAAACGGGTAAAATACTCAATCTTCAATTGAGTTTCGAAACTCAATCTTCTTCCGTAATTATTCTTTTTCACAATTTATCCGGGCGAAATTGTGAAAAATGTAAACTTTTGGCTGTAAAAGGAAGAAAATATTCGATTCTAGTTAATCCCTTTCCATTCCTAAGAGAGAACAACTGTAACGAGGACCAACTGACCAAGAAAAAATAAAATTCCTTGTTATGTACGAGAGGGATAAAACTGATATCACCGAGTCGAGAGTGTGATAACCTTTTTATCACATACTATAGTGCCTTTATTAGGGTGATAAACAGCGGGAAATAAAAACGATATCGTCCCTAGGGACATAAACTTACTAAAAAACTTACTTGTAGTCTAATGCAAATGCTGCCATCTGATTGGCTACGCTAATCTATATCTAATTGTCGATATCGAGTACCAACAAGTGACGTGATAAGGGTGAGTTTTTTCGCAAAAAAACAACTTTGACTCGTTTTACGAAATAATTTTGAAGGAATAACGAACATAAGTTTGTTAAAACATTAGATTATTCAAGAAGGTTACAATTGATGTACTGGTTCAATTGATATATGTACTACAGCCTATGCGGTAGTCACTATATCAGTAATGCGTAGGTGCGTGGATTTCACATTTAAAAAAATGTTTGACGCAAAACATATGAATACTTTGTGTTCACTAAAACGATAAAAAAATGCTGGCATAATTGGAGAAGGCCGATAGGCGTAAATATATACTACGATATTAATATATAATGCGTAGCCGTCGTTTAACAACAAAATGTCAACAGTGAACGGCTATCTCGTTAAAGGTAATATTTGGCATTTCACTCGATCAAACTACATGTTGAAAGGATTTATGGTGAAGGAAAATTTCGAGTGTTGGAATACATACATTTTAAGACCAAACCGGGACCAGTTGCGAAAAATGCAACTTCAAGGCCTTCCGGCTGGAATTGAACCCGCGACCCTGCAATGCCAGTGCAGCGCTCCGACCACCGAGCCACGGAAGCCGTTGCCGAGAGCCTAGCCACGAGTTCTGTATATATGGTGGTATTGCCGGGATAAGATTCTGGGTATATTATAAGTAATGTTTGGCATTTCACTTTGATCGAGTGAAATGCCAAATATTACCTATAATATACCCACAATCTTATCCCGCGGCATTTCTCAATCGTATTTATAAATACGTTGAAATCAGAAATACGGTTCAAATGCTGTTGTATCTTGCCATTGCTTTCCGCGATACATCCATGCTGGTAGCCTCTGCCGCTCGGCGCCAAAAATTTAATTTCTTGATTTTGTCGCGATACTAAACGACGACGGCGCAAGCTAGTAGATAGCTGGGTACTCGCGAACAACATCCATGAACCGCTCGTCAGCTATTAAACTATCCATTTCACTTATTCTTGGATATATCCTAATACGAAGTGACTTGCGAACACCAGAAGTGATTGGAAAGTGAATGACTGAAAACTTAATTGGCAATGTGCAGGCTGCCTGGCAACGCAACGCTTGATGCTGATTTGTTATTTACCATCATGTGACACTTTTCTGTCGCTGACAGTCGCCGACTGTCGGCGATTGATGTTGCCATTAACTGTTGTCGCATCGGCGACTGTTGTAATTGTTGCAGAAGTTGAACCTGATTCAACTTCTACAACAGTCGCCGATCGATCGCCGATTGAATTACAATTACAACACGCGTTTCCATATAGTTGTAATTGTTGTAAGACTTGATCGGCGATAGTCGGCGACTGAATTACAACAATTACAACTATAATTAATATTATAGAGAGGATTTAATATAGTCAAATACATATATAGAAAAACTGACTGCCCCACCTGGGCCTGGTCTCCGAATCAACGTTTCGGCGCTCTAACCTTTGGGATATTGAGACACGGTCAGAATATGGAGAAATCACTGACTGTTCTGACCATGTCTCAATAGCTCAAAGGTTAGAGCGCCGAAACGTTGATTCGGAGACCAGGGTTCGATTCCCGGTTGGGGCAGTCACTTTTTCTATATATGTATTTGACTAAATTACAACTATATGGAAACCAGGCTTAAGGAAGAAATAAAATGGTTCCCTCTTTGGCAACCACACATAAACGTGTATTTAACTTGGACTATTATTTTTATACCGATTAACTTACCTAACATATTCAACGTTCCAATGGCATTTGTTTTAATTGTCTAAAGACACAAAAACAACAACAAAAATTAGCGTCCTTAATCAATTCAACCAGAGTAATCAAGTTTAACCCTTTATAAGGCCCTGCAGAGGTGATCAGCACCTAACTTTCCTAATAATAGCAATGGTAAAAGTGCCCCTAACCTCAAAATGTTTTATTGTCTGATTTGGAAGAACTTTAAAAACGATAAAGTAACTTCTTTTGAAGATTTTCGTTTCTTCGCTTTCTTTTTGAGATATATCAGTTTGTTTGATATGAAAAATGCATAATGACTTGGAGAGATGTGTGTATCTCTTCATTCTCGAACGAAATCCTTTAAAATCGTGAGGTTTGGTGTTGTGCGAGAAACATGCACATGTGTTATTCACACTTTAGTGTTTTTATTTGATGAACGCAAAGATATGTAACATTCTCTACACTATTAATCTGGTTACAGATGCAATTCATAATGTAAATGCAAGAAATAAAAAACGTGTCGCGTGATATTATGTCGTTATAATGGCACGAGAGAAGCGTGTAACACACGAGGCGATAGCCGAGTGTGTTGCCAGGGGAGCCGGAGCCGGGGGCACGCGGGGGCAGCCATGTACAGGCTTTGGTAACATTACAATATCTTACACTTCGTTTTGAATTTATTTTATCACTCTAAGTTAAAATTTATACTGCCCAAATTTGGAAAGCAAAAACATTTAAATTTTGCGAGCGAGATGCATAATGAGGAAAATGAGGAGGAACGAGCCAGAACTAATCGTCGCTGGTCGTCGTGGTCGACGAGTGAGGAATTATAGGTTGTGTAATTTGGTTACACAGAGCCGTAAGAGGCATGCAACTGACGCAAGCCATTTTCTATTTGTTAAATATTAAAATCAAAGCAGAAGGGCATCAACTATAGCTTCTCGCAGAAGTAAGAGATTTTGACTCTCATCTAACTTTCAAAGCGCACATCAATAAAATATGTCGCTATGCCTCTCAATCCATTAATTACATCGGCAAAATAAGACATGATACTTATTTCATCTAATCTTGATTACTGTAATGGTATATGTTACATGGCCTTCCCTCCTGTGACCTACAAAAACGTCAAAGAATCCAAAACACACCATCTAGGCTAGTTGTTAGAGCAAAGAAATATGTACATATCACGCCGATATCATTGGCTTCCAGTACAACAACGAATAATTTTTAAGCTTCTTGTAACTTTTAAAAGCCTCAATGGCTTAATTGCTCCTCATCTACATCGCTGATCTTTTTCATCAACATACTAATGCTCGTAAACTACGCTCAAGTAACCGCAATTTTTTAACCATACCAAAAAAAAGAACCGAAACATATGGTGATGATTCCTTCTCTTGTGCGGCTCCGAGACTTTGGAACTCTTTACCTGATTCTGTTAAACTTTGTTTACTAGTTGATGATTTCAAAGAAAAATTGAAAACACGTCCTTTTAAGATAACTTTTGATCAATTTTAATTTTATTGTAAAAAGTATTGAGTTATTATTATTATTATTACTATTATATTCACTTAGCATTACTTAATTATTAAATATTATTAATAATAATTAATAATCATAATAATAATAATAATAATAATTATTATTATTATTATTATTATTATTATTAATAATTATTAATTATTATAATAATTATTATTATTAATTAATAATTATTATTAATTAATAATTATTATTATTAATTAATAATTATTATTATTAATAATTATTAAATATTGTTATTGACAAACGTTTACTGCGAGTCCAGTAATAGATATTAAATAAATAAAGGCAGTTAGACGGCTTCTCCTACTAAATGAAAATTTCCTCTTGCTTGTTTGCCAAGTAAGGTGAAAGTGCCTTTTTCGAGATTCTGCCCCCGCTGCCCTGAGTTGCTTCCGGCGCCCCTGTCTGTTTCTAGCTTCTCGAGTGCCATTATAATGACATAATATCACAGCCGAGTGACAACCTTTTTTATTTATTTTATAAAATAAAATCATTATATCATCAGCAAGTGAAGAAAACTGAAGATTTACCAGTTAAAAAAAGTATTCGATGCGACAACTACTCACCTTTATCGGATTAAACATGTAGTGTGGCGGCGAAGCAGGTGAAGCAAGATGGTAAATTTGATCGACTACAGAGAAAGATAATTAACACTTATTTACTGGGACCGAGGGACCACAAAACATACTGCTTTCCCGAGGTCCCAGTAAATAAGTGCTTTATTATCATACCAAGTGTCAAAGAAAAAACAAAACGTAAAGACATGAAATATTTTATTCTTCAAACATTAAATTAACGGTCGACAACATATTATTGACGGTCGACAACATATTATTACCCTCTCAGAGCTATTGCGGGGGAAACAGCCAAATTTCGTATGCACTTTCACGTGATACACTCTCGACCAATGACATACTAGAAAAAGGGAACTTTGACACTTGGTATATAATAATCATAGTTGTTCGTTATAACGGTTGAACGGGTTCAATTCCAGCCGGAAGGCCTTGAAGTTGCATTTTCCGCAACTGGTCCCGGTATATATATATATATATATATATATATATATATATATATATACTAAAACAGATTTGTAACATGAATGTTACAAAGCTAGCGGATGGTTCAAGAGTGCTTGATACCATTAGAGGTAGAGCGTTTATAAAATAGTTAGAATGTTTTCGTCACTACTCTGAGTTTCACGCGTAATGCGATCTTCAGGCATTTGCCTGATTGCCTGAAGATCGCATTACGCGTGAAACTCAGAGTAGTGACGAAAACATTCTAACTATTTTATATATATATATATATATATATATATATATATATATATATATATATATATATATATATATATATATATATATATATATATATATATATATATATATATATATATATATATATATATATATATATATATATATATATATATATATATATATAATATATATATATATATATATATATATATATATATATATAATATATATATATATATATATATATATATATATACATATAGATATCGCTCTATGACCTTTAGGTCATATTGAGCGCTCTACAGGATGAACCATTGTCGCTTACGCATTGTGCGCACGCTCACTGCTTGCAGTTTGAGCGCTCTGGCATGGTTTTTGATGTCCCACATTTTGTGTGCATCAAGGGTGACTGTAAATAGCAGTCATCTTCATCCTGCTCATCAGCACTACACTGATGAGGCCCAAAAGGCCGAAACGGTACCGTCTGTAGTTAGATATCGCTCTATGACCTTTAGGTCATATTGAGCGCTCTACAGGATGAACCATTGTCGCTTACGCATTGTGCGCACGCTCACTGCTTGCAGTTTGAGCGCTCTGGCATGGTTTTTGATGTCCCACATTTTGTGTGCATCAAGGGTGACTGTAAATAGCAGTCATCTTCATCCTGCTCATCAGCACTACACTGATGAGGCCCAAAAGGCCGAAACGGTACCGTCTGTAGTTATATACAGTATATATATATATATATATATAGTTCAATCTGGTGACACGTGTTCACAGCTCATCAGTGCAGTGCAGCCAATCAAATTGCAGAAAAGCGTATATCGCTCACTCAGGATTAATAAAAATAATATACTTCAATATATACCTTCTATAAATAAAGGTTCCACAACATCGTGATTTAACATTTCAAAATTTGGATGACCAAGCCTTAAATTAGCAAAAATAATAATGATAAAATATTAGTAATGGTTTCATATTTATGACGACGACGACGATGACGATGACGATAAAGATGATGATAAAGCTCAAAAATATGTTCTTCCACGAATGGCAAAACGCACCAGTGCTCAATATTCCGTTTGCGACCAGTAAAGTAGTTATCCACAACAGTAACCTAAAACAGACATAAACAATGCACATTCAACGCCGCGATAAGTTAGCGTAGAGAGGAAATGATATTCACAACAAAATTAAGAAAGAATACAAGGCTTCTGTACCTCGTGTCCTGCCATCATGAGAGCGTCAACCAAGTGGGAGCCAACAAAACCAGCGCCTCCTGTGATCTGTGTGAAAAATCGTGGAAAGTATATTTACGTTGATTGACGTTTTTGGATGTAAAAGACACGATATAATGTTTTAACAAGGTGTCAATTTGGACGAAAGGTCTGTTCCTCTCTCCCACTACATTTATGGTTTTCTCTATATTGTTTGTTTGTTTGTTTGTTTGTGTTTGTTTGTTTGTTTGTTTGTTTGTTTGTTTGTTTGTTTGTTTTTTTGTTTGTTTGTTTGTTTGTTTGTTTATAAACTATTATTTGTATTTAAGTGGCAAATTAATTAAACTAAACTAAACTAAACCTAATTTGTAATCCTTTGTCAGCGAAAATATCAAGTTTCATAAGCATTTTAAGCAAACGAAAACGGTAGCGGTTCAGTATATAAGAAGCTTTTACCATTAAAACAAATTACAAGTTACTGATGTCCACATTGTTTTTGCTTAAGGTTCCTTTTTTCCTATATCACATAATTGTTATCTCCTTGTAAACCCATACGAACTCTAAGCTCTACAAGCAAGAATTTACTTGTGTCTCCCAGATCTCTGACTGCAAACTATGGTGACAGAGCTTTCTCAATCGCTGCGCCACATCTTTGGAATAACCTACCATTATATATAAGATGGGTTGATAATATCATCTATTTTTGGTCTAAATTAAAAACATTCTTTTTTACTAAGTAATTTTAGTCTGACATGTAAATATAAATGTTTATAGTTTTAATAATTTCTTTTTATATGTAAGAGCATTGAGACATTCGTATAATGCTCCAAATACTTCAATATTATATTATTATTATTATTATTATATTTTCCTCATTACTCGGGAAACCTGTGGTAGCCAGAGTCTTAAAATGGGCTCTGTTTTCCGTGTTACTGCAATACGTCTCCCGATAGGCTTTGCGAAACATGCAAGAAATGCAGTCATCCCGATAGGCATTGCAAAACTTGTTGTCAATGAATCGCAGTCGGAAAACCATTTACGAGACCTGTAACCCGCAAACTAATGCAAAGATTCTCTCCAGGATAACTGGACGAGAGAAACACAGATGAGAGATTAAAGAAAGAACTCGCAGAACCGTGGACGAAACGTCAACATGAAAACATATAGTCGTTGCAAGGCAATGCGAGCGAATATTTGAAGCGAGTTCGAACTTTCGTTGTATTGGCAATGAATCGCAGTTGGAAAAGTTTTCCGAGACCAGTAAACCCGCAAACCATTGCAAAGATTCTCTCCAAGACGAGAGAAACACAGATGAGATATCAATCATGAAGACGGAATGGACAGCCGAAGGACAGGGAAATATTATTATACCATGTGTTGACATTTATCCGTGAAACTCCGTAATATTAATCATTATGAAACGTCGTGTTTTTGTTCGATTTAAATCAATTCTAAGAACGTTCGATTCGCCAGATTCAAGTGATTATTTCGACATACTCTGTCACTCTATAACGTTGTCATAGTACTTTGAAGTTATCATGTTTTAGGTCTAGTTCTGTAATGAAAGACCGCCTTTCAATCAAAACATCGGAAGATTAGCGTTAGGATGAAACTCCTGGCGGGGGTTATGGTTAGGATGAAACTCCTAGCGGGATAGGATGAAACTCCTGGCGGGGGTTAGGGTTAGGATGAAACTCCTAGCGGGGGTTAGGGTTAAGATCAGGGTTAGTTTCTTTTTTTATTTGCAATCCAATAACTTATTACATACAATGCTTTTACAATTACAATCGTTTATAGGTTACAACGTGTGGAACGGCTGGGAAATTGAAGCAGGATTGAAGCAGGACGTCACGGAGGCCACCGCTGACTATTTCCACTCCCGCGATAAAAAAACAAGATGGCTGGCAAATGCACGTGTTTCGAATCGTTTTTCTCCAAAAATAATTGAAACATCATATATAACTCCTCGAAATCCATTTCAAATCGGATTAAGTTTTATATAGGATTACATCAAAACTATACTTTAAATGAGTGTAAGTTTTCCTTTAAATGAGTGTAATTTCTTACCAATATTCTTTTCCGATAACCTTCAGGTAGATCTTTGGCAGGAGGGTACTTCTTCCTTGAATACAAATAATAATTGTTATAACAACACATGGCTTAATGAAGATCCAATTAATAGAATTAGAATTATGTACAGTACATAACATGCAAACCAATAAACATAGCGTTATTTTAATTATTAATAAAGAATATCATCATATGCCACATAGAATAAAACAACGTGCGCCCACTACCATTCAAATTTCATGTGAAGGAGTGACCGTTTATTCGATGGGAGGCGTTTAAATCATTACTTCTATCTGAGTATCATGTCATATGGTCATGTACATATGGTCGTTCGTACATGATACGAGCTATAAGAATAAGGAACAAACTGCCGCAAGAAATAACTCGAACCACTTCTTTATCCACTTTCAAAATTAAACAAAATAAATATTACCACTGTGCACTACTCTCTATATACAACCCTGAAGACCCACGTACATGGAAGTCAATTTGTGTTAAGTGTAACTCTGTCCGTGCTCTTTGTGTATCTCCTACGTGTTGCTTTTAGACATCTTCTAACTTATGAGAAGTTAATTTCTGTATTATTTGATGCGATTAAGTTTTATATCATTATTTTTGTATATATATATATATATATATATATATTTAATTGATATATGAGAGGATTTAATATTGTCAAATACATATATGGAAAAAGTGACTGCCCCAACCGGGAATCAAACCCTGGTCTCCGAATCAACGTTTCGGCGCTCTGACCTTTGAGCTAATGAGACACGGTCAGAACAGTCAGTGATTTTGCCATATACATATTAAATTCGCCGAATTCTGACCGTGTCTCATTAGCTCAAAGGTCAGAGCGCCGAAACGTTGATTCGGAGACCAGGGTTTGATTCCCGGTTGGGGCAGTCACTTTTTCCATATATGTATTTGACAATATATATATATATGTATTTGACAATATATATGTATATATATATATTGAAAGGATTTATGGTGAAGGAAAATTTCGAGTGTTGGAATACATACATTTTAAGACCAAACCAGGACCATTTGCGAAGAATGCAACTTCAAGGCCTTCCGCCTTGAGCTATCAAGGCCTTCCGCCTTGAGCTACGGAAGCCGTTGCCGAGAGCCTAGTCACGAGTTCTGTATATATGGTGGTGGTAATGCCGGGATAAGATTCTGGGTATATTATAGGTAATATTTTGCATTTCACTCGATCAAACTACATCTTGAAAGGATTTATGGTGAAGGAAAATTTCGAGTGTTGGAATTTTTTCAACATGTAGTTTGATCAAGTGAAATGCAAAATATTACCTATAATATATACCCAGAATCTTATCCCGGCATTACCAGGCTCTCGGCAACGGCTTCCGTAGCTCAGTGGTCAGAGCACTGCACTAGCATCGCAGGTCCCAGCCGGAAGGCCTTGAAGTTGCATTTTTCGCAACTGATCCGGGTTTGGTCTTCAAATGTATGTATTCCAACACTCGAAATTTTCCTTCACATAAATCCTTTCAACATGTAGTTTGATCGAGTGAAATGCCAAATATTACCTATATATATATATATATATATATATATTCAGTAATCATATATGTTAAAACGGATCCGCAGTAATTGGCAACATTGCTGTTGCAGCTTTCCTAGCCTTGTAATTAATTTTAGATTTATTGACTATTGTATTGTCATTTTTTAAAGTTAAATAGGCAAAGTTAAATAAAATAAAATAAAGTAATTTCTCTATTTCTCTATTTTTTTATTAGATTCCCCATTATAACATATAATATATTACGTGGTATAGATATTATGGCAGGGTAACCGCAACAGCAAAATGCCAATTACTGCGGGCCCAAAAATTAAAAATAATAAAATGATTTGAAATGCTAACTACAAAACCTACAATAACAACAGAAATACCAACTAAAGATACTAATAACAGCAAGAAGTGGGACGCATAAGGCTGCGAGAGCAGTTACATTTTAAGCAGATTGTTTTGAATGCTCGAGGATTTTCACTGTTAAAAGTAGTTTTCAAAGATGAGAAATAGTATTTGAGCATAACGTATTTAAACGAGGCAGGCTGTCCATATAGTCAAGATGCTAAGTGTTCCATATCCGGGTTGATCTTATAAAGTAGGATTTCTGGTATGTTGTTGTTTTACATTTAGGAATTACAAATTTTACAACATTAACGTTACTTGATGACCTAGTTGGTCTGGTAACGCTAATAAGTGGTAAGATGGAAGAATTTAAATTAAAGTGCCCCTGTAATCAAATTTTTGGTATCCCGAATTTTTACATATTTCTAAAGAGCGTGGTGTTCTTACTTAACTTGCCAAATGTCAAGCAATTGCTAGCATGGGAAGTCGCCTTTTCAGACTGTTTTATACGATATTATACGGCCGCCATTACTCGAACATGTTCCAGACGCTTAGGTTGCGATCAGAGAAAGTGACGTCAAAGACTCAACACGTGGCTAGTTATATATGAATATAACGCTACTTGGGGAAAACTTTCTATTGTAACTTGTCGTATAATTCGTGTAATTTCCATAAAGTTTTGTCACGTGTTGAGTCTCCGACGTGCAATCACATACTCTGCTGTGGAATCGCGGGCTCGTCTGGAACACGTTTTGAGCAATGGCGGACAAAATTTGGGCGACTTTGGAGGTTACATTTTTTGTGATAGAATGTTTGTTGTTCAATTGTTTTGGCAAATGCGAACATTTATTAACCTAAAATGATGCTCTGTAACAAAAAATGCAAGGAAACGTAATGTGATATTTCGTCGCAAAAGAACAAAACCATATATAAGTATTCGTGCCAGTAAGTAACTGGAAGTAGTGACATAGATTGCAATCTAGAACTATAGCTATCAGAAAAAGAAACGGTAATTTTAGAATATATTTCGTCTCTGAGTTCTTCCTAACCTTGCAATTACGTCAATGGTCTGCGGTGCCCAAATTTGTGCTGCATAACCTTTTAAGCTCCGCTATACTAATATGCCTCGCCTTTCTCAGGGTTCGTACAAGTTAGGGAGGGCGAAATTCAAGGACTTTTCAATGACGTCAAAGCTATATATCAGGAAATGCGAGGACAAAAGGGCTGAAAAGGAGGCTTTGAAAAGCAGTGGAAAATCACGAAAAATGGAAAACTGTTACTTAATATACTTGCCACTTCAATGAATTTCAAACTACCTGAGAGATAGACGTCATTAAGGAAGCGCAGATGCTGCCACCCTCCCCCAAGTAATTCTGTTTTAACATCATGAAACGTTATAAAGTATGGTATTATTTCAAAGATATTTTATTCTCGGTCTTTAAAGATGTTTCAGTTTGTCGCCCTTTTTTCCAATTCATTCTTCAAAATACATATCATTGACTTCATTTCAAAGTGCAAATAAGTAATTGTCCTTTATCGTTTGCCGTATCCTTCAAGCGCCGCACATCAATAACTTCATGGCGGTACAGGTGACTGGGTCTCGACCACTGGGCACATTTACGACATTTATAAAGAGTAAAAGAGTGCAGCCAAGATTAAAGGAAGTGCTTATTCAAGGGGGCGTTTATTCGAGAGAAGGTGCTTATTCGAGAAAATACGGTAATTGAGGTTTTAGACACTTCTTTTCAGAACTTTCAGTAGTACTACCACTCACCATGGCTAATGTGTTTTTCCGAGCAATATTTAGATTAAATATAATTGACGGTACCGAAAAAGATGGCGACTGGTACATTTAACCATAATTCCTTGCGCGCAGTAAACATTGAATCTCATAGAAATAGCAGCAGGAGTTTCAAAAAGATTAAGTTTGGTAAAAAGGAAACTTTTACTTATTTAATTCATACAGGTGATTTAAGGTCGCAAAGTATTCTGGTAATATGTACAGCCGCCATATTTTTCGGTAACGTGAAATGAAATTGTTACGAGATCAATCAATATAGGCCAAGTGTTGAAAAACACATCTCCTGCGAAAACATATAGCGTCACATGTCAGGTATTACATTATATAGCTTGGCTCGTGAGCGGTCTTAAAGAGTGAGTGTCATGGTAGTGCTTTGCGCGCTTGTGTTTTTGTTTTCATACGAATTGATTGCAGTGCATCGCAACTATAATTAACTAAGAACTATAGTTTATCTTATAAGAACTATAATTTGCATGTGAACTCTAGATTTATTTGGAAATGTTGAAATTGGAGTCCGATCCTGACTTCGGGGCGTTATGAAGTTAATGTTCAAGACGATTTGAACAGTTGCGGTTCGCTTGTTTGTGAACCGCAACGCCGTTTCTGACGAACAAGCTGGCCCGGATGGCTTTAGTTCCTGAATCTTTCCAAATTCAAATGAACAAAACATCAGAAGAAACAAAATATATTTCTTTACTAGTCACTCATCAAACATTTCCATTCGCAAACTTATTCGCGCTGTTTCAGCAGCATAACCCGGCCTTCCATGCTTCGGAGGCGAAGCGCTCGTAGCAGCTTCTATGTATCGAAAAGATTACTATAGTAAATGATCAATTTTACGAAAAATATCACAATAATTGATCACTCAGGTATATTTACTTCTTAGAAAACTTGAAAATCGATAATTTATAAGAAGGATTGATCAAATATCGACGGATTCGTTTGTGAACTGAAATAGGCGTCCCATAAAATGGCCGCCATGAAGAAAACAAGCGCGCAAAGCACTACCCTGACACTCACTCTTTAAATACCGAAAACTTAATTTTCGTTTCATAAACAATTTAAAGTATTTAATATAAAGTATTTACGTTGTATAGTTATCTAGTATATGTTTTTATAACTCACCCCTTTTCCAGTTCAGACACTCTCAATTTTACTGGCTCCAAAATCTAAAAGGTTTGATTGGCATTACTTCGCATTTCAAAATTGTATTTAGTAATATTAAAAACTGAACTAATGCTTACATATTAATACAATGTTTTCTGGTGTTGTTGAATTTGCTGTTCTTAAAATGACGTACGCAAAGTCTGTATCCTGATTTTATTTCATAAATCTCATGATTCATAAGTCATAACTACATTTTATACTTGATTGACACTATATATCAAACATATAAATACAGTACAAGGTACAAGCATCTAGTCTAAAATATATATGTTTTCACTGGCCGAGAGTCTGTATATGGAAAGACTGGGCCCGAGGTTTCGAGTTGCGCCTGAGATACAGGACGTACTCAAAACCGAGGGCACCACTAATCTCTAAATAAAGACTGGATCATAATATATCTTGTCAGCCGAAAATTTCATCTTCATGGACTTTTTGCTGTTAAACTTATCGGATGTGATGTCACAAGAGACATTTTATGGCAAGTAACAAAATAAAACTGGTTTGGAATGCCTCTTGTGACATCACATCCGGTAACTTTGACAGCAAAAAACTCTATGAAGATGACATTTTCAGCTGACAATATATATTATGATTTTGCTCAGGAAAATCCAAATATTACCACTTTAAGTCAGGGCGTGTATGAGAAATCCGAGCTAGGAAACTTTGTATCTGGATACTAATGAATCCGGAATCTTTTGTAGTGTAAACGAGTATTCCAATGAATCCGAATATTTTTCCGCCCGCGATCACACGAGTTTGCGGTACAGAAGAAATGGCGGATGTTGTTGTTATTGCACTGTTGTCGGTAGTTGGTTGTCTGATTTTGTTGCAGGCACATATGATCGATTTTATACGCATCCATTTAGTACACTCTCTGTAACATCCTTTCTAGCCTTCTTTTTGGGCGGCATTTTCGAGTTGTCTTTTCGCGAAATGCTTGGTAACCGTTCCCGCATCAATGTTTCCGGATTTCATCGGGTGTGTAAACGATATGAATCCGAATACTCCCGAGTGTAAAGTAAACAGCTTACCAATCCGAATACTCGGTTTATGATGAATCCGGAAACATTTACGAATCCGGAAACTTTTGCTCTTGTGTAAACGTGGTCTCAGTACACCAGGTTGGCGTTTCCTCGCTCTTTCTTATACATTGTATACGCCATGAAGATTATAAATACTACTTTAGATTAGAGATACTACTTTCAGTGAAATCATATACGCTACACTAACAGATATGTGTTAATATATATATACTGCTGTAGTGAATGTGGGAGACCTTGGAGTAGACAGACGATACATGGACGATCGTCAAGCTCGTAACCTCAGAAAAATGTCCTCAAAAAAGACACAGATGGAAAGTCTCAATGGTTATCTCGGTGGCTCAATGGTTAGAGCGTCTCACCAGCAATCAGAAGGTTACAGGTTCGATTCCTGCCCGGGACTCAGAAACATTTCTCTGAGGATATGAGCTTGACGATCGTCCACGTATCGACTTACGGATATTTTAAATTTATTTATTTAAACCTCGATATACTGCTTCTCCATTGCTGCACGCATCTCTCTTAAATCTTGAAAACGTACAGCCATGCTACAACAATAAAATAATTTGGAAGAATTATTATCTATGTGATGCCCTTCCGTAAAGATGCCTAAAATAATTCCAAATTATAAAATTATGTTTAGTTGCTCGATCAATAGCTTAATTTAAATTTTTTTATAAATTAAAACAAAGGCAAATCCGTACATAACCAGGTAAATAATAAAGACTTGTTTACTGGGACCGAGGGAAACAGTATGTTTTGTGATCCCGAGATCGTCGATGTTTCCCGAGGCGAAGCCGAGAGAAACATCGACGGTCGAGGGACCACAAAACATACTGCTTTCCCGAGGTCCGAGTAAATAAGTGCTTTATTATCATACCAAGTGTCAAAGAAAAAACAAAACGTAAAGACATGAAATATTTTATTCTTCAAACATTAAATTAAATACAATTAAGGCGAAAGGAGAGTTCATTCCAAAGGTCGCATTTTCACGTGGTATTTCACGTGATTTTTTCACTATTGACGGTCGACAACATATTATTGCCCTCTCAGAGCTGTTGCGGGGGAAACAGCTAAATTTCGTCACTTCCACGTGATACACTCTCAACCAATGACATACTAGAAAAAGGGAACTTTGACACTTGGTATATAATAATGGACTGAACTACAGAGGCCGTTGCCTTCAAGACCTTGACCACAAGTTGAGTTTGGTGTATATGAGCTATTCTGCAATCTGATTGGTTCTTATACTAGTAAGCTATCGGCTCATATATCATTAGTAACGAAAACAATATGGCGGACTAATGTGAATGAGCCAGAAATCGGGTACAAGTATTTGCTTGATAAATAAAGGCTAACTTTGATAAACAAAGGCTAATTTTAAACCTAACTAACAAGGCCTCGAGGTCAGGACACTCCTCGCCTGGTATGAAAATACCAATCATAATGTACTATGTATATATACTAAATAGTATGTTCAACAGTCAGTTTAGTTCGTCTACTGTCTTGAGCAAAATAACTTCTGTAACTGGTCTGGTGTATGTATGCTTCGTCCTGTCTTTCACAGTCGCCAACTCTACCTTTCGAACTTTCTTATCTTCGCTTTGGTAGGCTTTGGGGCCACTCGTTTCTTCGCCACTTCTTTACGACGAAGTAGGACCAGATCACCCTCTCAGGGCTCAAAATAACGGCCGGGTCAACTTGATTATAAGTTAAGTCAAGAGCACAAACTCTTCATTCCAGCTCTCTTATCAAAGTGTTATCTTGCTTGATTGAGTCTGTACCCTCGACGTCACTACCCTCCTCCATTGCTTCCTCGTCGTCGCTCTGCTCACCTCCTTCCACCGAAACAAAATCGAAACCTTTCAAGTGCAACCAGCATATATTTACGTTTTCATGGACAAGAACAAACAGTGTTTTTGTCGTACGTAACTTGACGTACTTACAGTGAAATTGCGTACTCGACATGAAATATACCTCGAAATATACGATAAAACGATTTAAAATTCTATCGGAAGGCATACAAATGTGTCGACCGGTCAAAATGACCGTTGAGGTAAAAAAGTGACCGATCAAGAGGCATTTTTGGCCGGTCATTGTCCGTTGACCGGCTGTTATTTTGAGCCCTGCCCTCTTTTAGATTTGGTAACTCAATCTTCCATTTTCTGCTCGGCTGAAGCATGGGCAGAAACTCCTTCCTCCATCAGGACCAAAAAACGTTAGCTAGGTGTTGAACTTGCCGCCATTGTTTAGCGTGTCGATCTGTTTGGCTGAATACCCCTGGCGTTGTCTTAAGTGTCGCTGATTTCTGGGTTAGTAGGGTGGATGGCGTAAGGATTTCTGGTTTTGATGGATCGTTGGAAACTGGCACCAGAGGTCTGTTGTTGACTATGGCCGTGATTTCCACCATGAGAGTGGAAAGGACCTCGTGGGTAAGTTGCTGTGTCCAAGATCAGTGAGCATTGAGTCTAGTATCTTCTTGAGATTCCAATCATTCGTTCCCATACCCCGCCTGCGTGAGATGCGTGTGGAGGGTTGAAAACCCATTCACTTCCTTCGGGTTGAGGTAGGCTTCGATGTCCTTTGTGTTCATCTCTTTGAGAGCCGCGGCTAGTTCGTTGCGTGCCCCAACAAAGTTTGTCTCACAGTCGGAACGAAGTTGTGCAACTGGTCCCCTAATCGCCAGGAATCTGCCTAAAGCGCTGCTCTGATAGTGAGACAGGTGAAGATTACTGCCCAGCGTTTATTGCAGGCAGCACCTCCTCTGGTGCGTCGAGTCATTACTTGCCACGGTCCAAAAACGTCAAGGCCAACGTAGGTGAATGGAGGGACTGGAGTAAGGCGTTGGACTGGAAGGTCGGCCATATTTTGGTGTTGCGGTTTTCCCCTCAGCTTCTTGCATTTTATACGTCGGTAGATGACTTTGCTAACTAGCCGTTTACCTCCAACTATCCAGTAGCCGTTTGCTCTCACTATACCGTGCGTGAAATGACGCCCTTGGTGCTTGACTTCGTTGTGGAGATGCTCGACAAGGACGATCGTGACATGATGTGATCCTGGTAGAATCAGTGGGTGACGCTCATCGTTGGTGAGGTCGGCTCGATCAAGACGTCCACCAACGCGCAATACACCCCCGGTGTCAATTATCGGGCTTAGTTTTGAAATCACGCTTGTTCTTGCTAGTTTCTTCTTCTTTTTGATGCGTTCAATGTCCTCACCGAATGCCTCGTGCTGTAGATTTCTAATTATCACCGTCTCTGCTTGCTTTCGCGTATTGACAACACTGGGAACAGCTATTTCTACGATCGGTGTATTTTCTGGTGTCTGAAGGTTAAAATCGTTGAGGGGTGTAGCCCGAGGTGTGGTTGAGCAAACAGGATCAGCCGTGATACTGCTTTTACCTGATTTTTCCACTACAAAAATCTCAAAAAACGACCTGACCCAAGGAACCTCTTTGTCTGTACGGTTGTGCTTAGTGTCTTGATCTCTAAGCGAACTTCAGGATCATCTGTAGACGTTTCCACGGTTGCCGGGTCTACTTGCATATCCTTGGGTGGGTTTTGGTCGTAGAGGAACTTTGGACCAGTAAGCCACCTAGAGCTTCCGAGATCACTAGCTTTCACTGAGCGTGTGGCTAGATCAGCGGGGTTGAGATGCGTCGATACGTAGCGCCATTGCTCTGCGGAAGAAGACTTTCTGATTTGTTCCACTCGGTTGGTCACGTAAACGTATAATCGTCTAGTTTCGTTAGTGACGTACCCCAATACTACTTTGCTGTCCGAATAGTACGTGATTGAGTCTGGCTGAACCACTTTCTCTTCCAGAATTAATCGAGTGATCTCCACTCCGAGTACGGCAGCGCACAACTCCAGTCGAGGGATAGTGGTAGCGTGGGATGGCACCAGCTTGGCTTTCCCAAGAACAAACGATACTTCGACTTGACCATTGGGCTGGATGGTTTTCAAATAGGAAACTGCCGCGATGCCTTGCACTCATCACAAAAGGTGTGGAGCTCGGTACGTCTTGCTTGTTCAAGCGATGCCGTGGCGTAAGCACGAGGAATCTGGAGATGCTGTAGGTAAGAAAGTGATTCGCACGATTGCCAGGCTGGTTTATACTCTTGAGGAAGCGGCTTGTCCCATTCTTCAAATTGTCGCTCTTTTAGATGAGTTGACATGGATCTAAGAAGAATTTTCCCCCGGATTACTACTGGTGCGGCAATTCCTAACGGGTCGTACAGGCTATTAATCACTGATAAAAACCGCGTCTTGTAAATGGCTTGTCTCCAAGGGTCACTCTGAAGGTAAACGTGTCTGTTTCTAAATCCCAGCTACTTTGGCTATCAGAAATATCGGCAAGATCAGGAAGTATTTGAGTAAAAAGGACTGTGAGAAGTTGGTGCATGCATTCATAACATCAAAACTTGACAGCTGTAATAGCATCCTATATGGCTTACCATGCAGAAGCTGAATTGAGCAAGTTACAGCGAATTCAAAATACAGCTGCTAGACTTGTTGCAGGGTTAAAAAATCGGAGCATATCTCCCCTGTGCTTCGTAATCTTCACTGGTTGCTGGTGAGATCAAGGATTGTTTTTAAGATACTAATAATTACTTTCAAGGCTTTGCATGACCAGGCACCTGTTTATATTACTGATTTGCTAACTAAATATAAACCTACTCGTGCTTTGAGATCATCTGACAGAAATCTGCTACTTGAGCCAAAATCCAAAACGGTGACTGATGGAGACAGAACATTCTCGGTTGCAGCACCAAAACTGTGGAATTCATTACCACAGGAAATTAGAAGCTTTGACTATGTTAAAGGTGCCGTCCAGTCCGTTCTGCACATGTCCACGTTTCTGTTTACATCGTTTGTTTACATTGCATTATATAAACATTGAACATGAAGTATTGCGGATTTGTTTTTCCGCCTAAAAAGCGTGTTATAAGAAGCTGTTCTGTTCCTAAATCTGGATAATATATCAAACTACATGTACCACTCGCGCCTTTGCCACCTTTGACGAATACTCGCTTTCGAACTGTCGCAAATCTATTCCGTTGAAGTTTGTTGACATATAGCCTGGGGTCCCGCACATTTGAAATATCACACATGCGCAGGACGGACTGGACGGCACCTTTAAGTAGTTTTAAGTCAGCACTTAAGACTTTTCTTTTTTAAATTAATAGTTTTTGTTCATAGTGGTAATATATGTTGTAGGCTTTATCTCATAATGAAACTGTGATTATAGTTTTATAAGTAAATTTAATAATATATTGTTGTAAGAGCATTGAGACTATTGTATAATGCTCCTAATATGTATTTTATTATTATTATTATTATTATTATTATACTATATTTCGACAGTACACCGACCTTTTAGAGTATTCAAATCTGTCAAAATATGCCTTTTCTCATGTTTGCTAAACATTCTCAATCCATGCATCTTGTATCGTGATCACATTTTACTCTAAGCTTACAAAGAGTAAATACTTTGGCAAGTTTTTTGAACTCCAAATAAAGAGTGAGCAATTAAATCAGTGGCAAATGACCTGACCCACAGCAATACTAGGATGCTGCTCCTATAACAATAAAAGCTCAGTAGGCTTGAGTGCCTCGTAAAATGTATTTTAAATAGACTTAAGAACTATAAAGAGCTAGGTGTGTTGTGATCTGATCTCATGGCAACGATAATGCTAATATTGTACATTAATATTGTGCGTGCTGGGCTGCTGCTTTCATAGAAATCAAAGCTACATGAGTCCTGTATGTACTTTAAATAGACTTAAAGTGTTTATGAAATGAAAAATTCGACATTCCATATTCCTTCAAAAGTATGTTTTGAATAATGAAGAATCCCATTCAAGTTTTTGATTTATCTACAAAATATAATTTTCATGATCCCTGAACATTAGCTAGGTTTTTACTAATACGAAAAACATTACTAATACGAAAAACAGCAGTATTTGTCAAAGTTATTCATTTACACCTTATAGAAGCTTGGGACCTAGTAATTGTGGAACCTGGTTCTTATACGCAGGTTTTTACTGTAGTTGAAACATATTCAACTTTTTACGTACGTTTACGTACGGGTGAAAAAACAAAGCACTGGAAAGCAGCCTTATGAAATGAAAAAATCGACCCTCCATATTGTTTTTCCTTCAAAAGTATGTTTTGAATAATGACGAATCCTATTCAAATTTTTTATTTATCGTTTGCCGTTGTCTTGATGTAAGCATTTGAAATTTTAGGTTGATGACGTCACTAGTTGTACAAGCAGCGAAATATTAAATCATAGAAATTTCAGAGAGTATTGTTAGCAAAGTAACGAAACATGGTTTCAGTACAACTACTACCATGATCAAAAGGTTAAACTGTTTAATTTGTTCAGTCACTAGGTCCTACAGTTACTAAGTGGATTAAGAACCTAGTGGATTAAGAACCTAGTGGATTAAGAACCTGCATCCTGAAATTTGGCATTTAGACACACATTTTATAAGAAAGAACATTCGCAGTTGCCGCACCAAAACTGTGGAATTCATTACCACAGGAAATTAGAAGCATTGATATTTTAAGTAGTTTTAAGTTAGCACTTACGACTTTTCTTTTTTTAAATTAATAGTTTTTTGTTCATAGTGGAAATATATGTAGTAGGCTTTATCTTATAATGAAACTGTAATTAGTTTTATAAGTAAAATTAAGAATATATTGTTGTAAGAGCATTGAGACTATTGTATAATGCTCCTAATACGTCTTTGTTATTATTATTATTATCTACAAACTCATACCACAAGTCTTTGAAAAATAAGAACCTATTTAAGAACCTAAACAACCTAATTTCTTCTTGTGCATCAAATATATAAGAATTACCAATTCAGGCTGACCTTGGAAAAATGCAGCTTCTTGTACGCGGGTTTACTGAATTCAACTTTTTACGTACGCGTGGGAAAACGCGCACTGAAAAGCAGCTTTAAAATATTTTAAGAGCTACAGTATACCCTAGATCGAGCTAGGATCACTAATATAGTGCATTCCAGTACTCTGCAAATAAAGACTAGAATAGTCTTCCAAGATCAATTAGAGAGACTATAGTCTTCTCTCAACTCCTTTAAATCTGCAGTTCACCAATTTCTCCTTGAATTCTGATGTAGCTAGTCATAAATGCGCTGGGTAACTTTTATTATATTTTTTCATTAGCAGTCCCAAAAATCGCCGAAACTTTTGACACTTGTCAAAAGAACAAGGTAACAAATGTTTCTCGCAATTGTTCTTTATCAACCCTGAAATATCAATTAAGGCAGCATTTTAACCCTGACAACAAACATCCACAGTGTTAATATCTACACTGTTGTAGTGAATGTGCGAGAGCTTGAAGTAGACAGACGATACATCGACGATTGTCAAGCTCATATCCTCAGAAAAAATATTGTGGGTCCCGGACAGGAATCGAACCTGTAACCTTCTGATTGCCGTTGAGACGCTCTAACCATTGAGCCACCGAGACTTAGATGGAGGGCGAAGGTTGCAATGATGTACTGGTTCGATTGATATATGTACTGCCTACGGTAGCTAAATTGTTAGAGCGTGTCACCGGCAATCGGAAAGTTACCGGTTCGATTTTTGTCGGAGATTCAGAATAATTTTTCTGAGGATATGAGCTTGACGATCGTCCATGTATCGTCAAACATCCATAGATTGCCATTAATTTATAGATACTCACTCATGGCATATTAACTGAACAAAACAAGATAATAAATGTGCCATATCACTTCCAGTTTTCTGTATTATTCACACATTTTTTCTTGCTTACATTGTAAAAGAGAACCGAAACAGTTTTTTCATATTTAAATATTATTCACGTTTAAATATTGTGACAGTTTTAAATTGGAGTAGTCACTCACAATAGGTACTTTTTGTGTTTTGGTGGTCACTCATTCCAGGAACATTTTAACTGCATTTTAACAGTATACAGTGTACAGTAGAACTTTTAACTATCACCTGCCATTTACAACCACTTTTTCTGGCACAGAAAATTTGTGGTTAACCTGTCATAAGCGACTTTTTCAACTTAAAACTGCAACTATGTAAACAAAATAAAAGATAATTTTGACAGCGTGCAAATATAAGAAACAGGATGTGTTACTTTACAGCTTTTTAGTATTAACATTGTTGAGGGAAACGTTTTTAAAGTGACAAAAAGCTTAGATGAATATTCATTTGTTACTGCCATGGTAGCTTGCATAGCAGACGGTTGTTTGGGAGGAGGGGTTATATTCGGTAGCTGGGGTTATATTCGAAACGCGGAATACAGCGAGGCGGACGTACGTCCCGAATATAACCCCTCCCCCCAAACAACCGTGTACTACGCAGTTTACTGCCATGGTAATGCTAGATGACAAATAACGTTGCTAATATGCCATAAAGCTTAACGTAGTTTATGTATATGCTGTAGCTGCCAAATAAACAATTTTTTATTCAATATATTGTAGGACATCAGGGGCATGTTCATAAATTATGTTTTTGTATCCATCATCTTTTTTATATGCAAGATCGCCAATAACTTTGTGAATACAAATCAGGATATACATGTATTGTTCATTTTCTCACATAGACAAAACAAAATTCACAAAATGAGGAATATCTCTGCAAATAACATTAGTGGAATTTGTTTTGAAACTTTGCACATGTATAATGATGATAGTCCACACCACTGTGTGAAGTACAGTATGTTGTTACCACGGAGACCACTAGAAAACAGGAGCCTTCCAACAACAAAAAATAAAATCTTAATTCTGTCTCTTTCTTAAAGAATAAGATGATTTAGACATCTGGATTCTGGAATACAATCTCTACATGTGTACAAACCTTCGAATCTATGCACTACATTAAGCATTGTTTGATAAAGGAGAAATAAACAAATTTTGTTTTACAAATGCAGACCTGCCAACTCACACGATTTTTACATGAATCTTAAGTTCTCACGATTTAGTGTCCATTTCACACGATTTTTTAAAAAATTCAACTGTAAAAATTATTTTTCTCGGCCATTGAAACAGCACGAAAGAAAGAAATCAAACTAAAGAAATCAAAATAATGTTTTAGTTTAGTTTATCATCAGACAGCGGCACTCACTGATTGAAACAAGGGATTGAAACCTGATCTTCGACTCCCGTCATTTTTATTTATAAATATCCCTGGGTACGAGGTTAAAATAAAAATGGCTACCATGCAACAAATGAACACATTTGTTTACCTTAATTTCATGTCTCACAAAAATCTCCAGATTTTTTATCAAATCTCCAGATTTTTTAGGCCAAAAATTTTAAATATGATTTCTGTACTTCAGAGGTACCAAGTGATCTCCATGGCAACTACATACTAAACACAGTGGTGTGCACTTTCATCACTGCACACATGTGCAAAGTTCCAAAACATTCTGCTTGTTATTCTGCTTAGTCTATGCGAGAAAATGATTGTCATAGACATCTAATTTGCATGTTTCAAAAACCTGAATATCTCTGGAATGAGATGGCGTACTGAGAAACCGAGATAGCCATTGTCATAATTGGAGCTTATTTATACTGGAGCCTGGGGACTAAAAGGGGGTGGGGCGAGGTCATGCAGCGAATTTGGCCACCAGCCCCCATAGCAGCGCACGGAAATCCTATTCTAGGCTGGGTTTTACTGTATCTACATGTGTGGTTGAGCACTACATATACAGGAAGGGGTCGTCCATAATTATCAACATTTTCACAAGCGTACAGAGCGTACGCTGGGGAGGAGGTAATGACCAATGTACGCTTTTTTAAATGTCGACGATGGCTTTCATTGAATGCACAGCAGTACTTCCACTTGCAGCAATTTTGGCAAGAAAATTACCCTTCAAAAAAACAAAACTGGATCATGGTGGAAGCACTACCTCGGTCCCAGGCCCTTTTTTCTAATGGTGCTTCATTATCACAACAATGGCGACCGACAATAACTCACTCGACCATGAAATAAAAACACTACATAAATTCTTGGAAGGTTCAACATTTAAGAGTACGCTTTGGGAGGGGGTCGAAAAAAAGAGTACGCTCTGTACGCTTGTGAAAATGTTGAAGAGTACACTCTGTACGCTTGTGAAAATGTTGATAATTATGGATGACCCCTAAGTACTACAGTATTCACTAATACTCACTAATATACAACTCCAAGAAAAAGATATTAGTTTATATAATTTACCAAAATAATGGTCTGATTTACAAAACTAATAATATTTAAAAATTGATTTTTTTTTATTTATAAATAAAGCAGTTATGCTTTATTGTCTTTCATATGCTGATGTAAACATGAGGTAGTGCTTGGGAGAACTAATTTTAAAAACAGCTTACTGCATATATGATGTATTAATCTTTTATTAAACACTGAACAGGGGGCCGGTTGTTCAAAGCCTGGATAACTTATAAGTCCTATTCAACAGATAAATTTGCTATCAAAACTATAGCAAAGATATATGATTTACATATACAACTGTACAGTATATGCTGGATACTGGGCTTTGTACAACAGGGCTATGGACAATATAACAAGTTAAATGAATAATCTAAAATGATCACCAATTTCATATATACTGTACCTATATCAAATGCTAAATTCTATTTACCATTCACTGAACTAATCTGAATATGAATGTGACTGACAACATAATTACCACATTTGCACATAGCCTTGTGCAAACTGACCAATCACAGCATGCATATATACTATAGGACACCACTTATTTAATAAATGTTATAAAGTAGGTTTTTACCTCTCTATTGGTCTTGTAGCTTCTCTTGCCAAACTTAATGCCCACACTAAAGAAAAAATAACAGATATATATACTTCTGGTTTACACAATAAAGGTAGATGTTTGTAAATTCCAAGAGATGTGAAGATCGGAGTGCTTGCATATATTGGCGGTGAGATGCTCACCGTGTCAATCGTAATTAGTTCAATTACTGTGATTGGTCAGGAAACAAAGAGAAATGAGAATTAATCAAAACAACAAAATCTCCATTATTTCGAGACTCCATTGTTTGAATTGATTTTTAAAATTTCAAAGACTCCATTGTTTCGAGAGAGGAGCTTCCTTTTTATGTGAGCACTCTGTGTTTAAGAGCAATAAGAGCAACATGATGCAGGCAGTTGTCATTAAATTGCATAATTACATGTTGCTAATTAATTCCAATAATTATCTAGTTAATATAAATTGGTGATTTATTAATTAGCAAAAAATATAAAAACTCCTAAGATATTTGTCTTTTATTGCCCATGGTAAGTGGCAAGCGTGGATATTAGCGGCCGGTCACGGACATTGTCCGGTACAAATATCCCATTTCTGGAGATTTGACAGTTACAATATTAATTGTGTCTGTCATTTTGTCCAATGTTCATCTTGTCGGATGATTATATGCGCTAGGTTATGAGACGTTACGTAAGTTTGGAAACGTTACACATTGCGCTAAGTTGTGAGACGTTACGCTAAGTTGGGAGATATTGCGCTAGGTTTTGAGATGTTGCAATTGTAGAGACGTTAGGCTAAATTGTACCGTGACAGGTACAATATTTTGTATGTCAGTTACAAATTCATTTGTGCTGGTCATTCTGACAGGTACAGCAAAAATAATTATTTCCAGGCTTGGTAAGTGGACTGGCTACACACCAATATACAATACATGTTGTTTTGTATACAGAAACCTGTTTTACTGAGCTAACATTACCAAAATATGACCTGAAATGTTCTGTATTTACTGTTTTTACTGTTAATTTTGCATCCTGAATATTTGGAGCAAATTTAAAATACCAGGTTAATACAAACCACTGAGGTTGCTCTAAAATCTCTTTAAATATAATGTCGAAGGTTTATATTGTGTGTACAGCTTGTTGATTGTTATTAAATTGAAATGGGTTTTTTAAAGAACAAAGCAATTGTATATGATGAACTTTCCGTAGTCTCACCCTTAATATATATGCAAATAGTAAAGTGGACAGGTATTCTATAATTATACCAAATATTTATTTTGAAACATTTTTAAATTATTAAATTGACAATATTTTCCCATGTTTTTGAAACATGGTGGGGCCCCACTGGCTCTGTGATCCCCCTGTCAAAGCAATAACAGTTTTCATAACTAAATTAAGTAGTTATACCCTGTTGTGGCAATAAAAGAGACCCAAAAAAAGTTGAGGAATTATTTCTTCACATTGTCATTGACAAGTTGGTTTGATGAAGTTCATTGAACAACTTCCTGCTTTGCATTTAATTGGTTTTGACCAACCAATGGGATTATGAGTCAAAAACCAATGAAACTCTTTTGGAACTTGTCAAGTACTGAAGTAGACAATGAATATGAAATAAAACGTACGTCGTTGGCAATGACTAATGATGAGATCGCCGTTGTTCTTATAGTAGAATATTAAGTAGAATATAAAAGCTAATCGCCTTAACACCGACCTGTAATTGCAACCACAACTACGTAAAACACAAATCTCGTTTTACGAGATACCAAACTGAATGCTTTGAGAATAACCATGATATCGCTGACGACTGACGTTGACTTTATTAGTTTATATCCAGACCACAGCAGATTCAACAAGTTGAGCCGTCCATTGTTTGTTTTTAAATACGGCTAACGTCTTTTCTTCTTCAGTTCAATCCAACTAAAAGCACCGTACTTACTTTAAAATAAGCACGGAAATTTTAAATGTAACGCCACTTTAATTATTGCATGTCTCTTCGATCACAATACGTGTGACGTCCGCTTTTGTTCCGTTATCAATCTCGTTCTCAGTTTCCCCCCGTTGGTCAGGGGGAACGCAGGCTCTGGGAACGAGATTATAAAACCGTTATATTTCCGCATAGGAATGCGGTAGAGGGTAATGGGACGAGGAAAACCGCTGAAAATCGGAACGCGGGCGAGCTCTCCTCTCGTTTCTCCGAACAATTAAAGCATAAAACAATTAAAGCATATAATCCGAACAATTATAGCAAAATAATGGAACGAATCTTATACAATCAACTTTATAACTATTTAACTGAATTTGGATTACTAAGTAGCACCCAATTTGGCTTTCGGAATTCTCACTCTACAGCAACAGCACTTTTAGACTGTACCAACGAGTGGTATATGTTAATATAGAATGACTTACCCGAGTGTCTTAAAAATACAAGACCTCGACTATTCGATGATGACACAAATCTCACAGCCTCTGGCGACTCCATAACTGATATTGAGATTGCAGTAAATTCTGATCTAGACAACCTTAGGAACTGGTTAATGGCCAATAAACTTAGCTTGAATGTAGCTAAAACAGAATTTATGTTAATTGGCTCTCCACAAATGATAAGGAATGTTTCAAATTCTCAACCTAATATTTTAATTGAAAACAAACAAATCCAACAAGTTAACAAATCCAAAACTTTAGGAACAACAATTGACCACCATTTAACATGGAAGACTAATACTGAAAATATTTGAAAAAAATAACATCAGGAATTTCGGCTCTACGTCGTGTAAAATCTTTTGTTGCTGATAGAGATACGCTTGTCTCTATATACAATGCCATCATACGTCCCTACTTCGATTATTGTTCTGAAGTTTGGGATGTATTTGGCGAAACACAATCTAAACGACTACAAAAACTCCAAAACAGAGCTGCTCGAATTATTTCAAATTTGAGCAATGATGTAGATCATTCTATTGCTTTATATGCCTTAGGCTGGGAGCCACTTGATATGATAAGAAAAAAGGCAAAAGCAAGAATGATGTACAAAACTTTAAATAAAATAGGCCCAGAGTCTCTCACAAACCTCTTCACGTATAAGAAAAATATAACAAATTATAAACTTCGGAATATTTCAAATGGTCTTTGTCTACCACAACCTCGCACCAATAATATGAAAAAGAGTTTTATGTATGATGGTGCAAAGCTATGGAACTCTATTCCAAACGAAATTAGGGAGAGCAAATCTCTGTCATGTTTCAAAAAAAAAATTGCCGCTCACATATTTTAACATATTTTAAAATAGATTATGTTATGTTGCTTACTTACCTAGTACTATACTTTACCTATTTAATACTATTTGTAATATTTTGTAAATAATTATTCTAATGTTTATACTTCTGTAATTTCTTTTATACACGCCCCCTGTGGAAATCAGCTTCGGTTGACGAGGTTAGCGTGGTTAAATAAAGTTTTTCTATCTATCTATATATCATGAGGGGGGGGTAAGAGCCTGGGCACGAGGTTGATATCATGATACCATTTTTTCCCTAAAAATTAGCCATACTGAGACGATTCGAATGATAAATAACATAGCTTCAACAGATAAAAACGTCCGGAGATATTTAACATATTTTGCATCAAACATGGCAAAAATGCCAAAAAATATGTTTTTGAATATATGGCCTGGGGGGAAAGGTCTAAGTACGAATAAGCAAACGTAGGTATCACGGGGGCAGAAATTTTTGGGGGGATCACTAGCCATGGGAGGCAATCTGATTGGCTAACCCGAAACAACTTTTATCCTATACCCTAACCCTAAATAACCCATCCTAACCCTAACCCCCCGCCTAACGAGTTTTCTAACCCTAACCCCCCGTATTTTCTCATACTCAGATGTTACAAAACGAGTTGGGTACTTATTTTATTACCTGACCGGTATGAGGAAGTATTTATATATTCTCGCTCGTAATGAAACATTGTATAATTATATTCTTGCTTGTTTTGGTAAAATCAATATTTAATAACAATTGTAAAATTGGGTGTTATTAAAATAGTTGGTAACAAATATTAAATCATAGGGCTTTCATCATTGCTCTGCAAATATTTTATTTTTTTATTATTATGTTTGCAAACAATTTATTTGATCTTATCAGCATCTGCAAACAATTTTTTTCAATATTTTTCATCCCCCCTCCTCCAGAAAAATAATGGGTCTTAATATGTTTATTAATTTCTCCAAATATGGCTTTTCAGCAATTAATTACAGAAATAAAGTCTAAAAGAAGTCTAAAATGACTAAAATGTTTAAAATGTCTAAAAGAAGTATAGAATATGAACAAATGTGAAATTATTAAAATTAGCTAAGATATAAAATATTAAAAATTACATTCTTATGTGCTCCAGCATTCTTCAACGAGAATGTCTTTACAGTACTTTTAAAAATGTTAATACTAGCCGTGTCCTGAACGCTGTCAGGTAGCTCGTTCCATAATTTACTTGCTCTGAACAAAAACGAACACTGGCCCACAGAAGTTCTATAGAACGGAACCTCTAACTCATCCTTGTATCACGATATATGTGTTTGTGATCTTAAAGTAAATCTATTGGTAAGGTATGATGGAGCTAAACCCTTCAAACATTTAAAAGTCATACCTGCGTCCCTAAAACGCAGCATGTACCTAACCGGTAGCCAGTTGAGTTGCTGCAAAGCTGGCGTTATAATATGATCATATTTCTTCAGATATTTCCTCGTGCCAGTAACAATTCTCGCAGCGAAGTTTTGAACGCTTTGGAGTTTAGCGATGTTTTTCTTGGAACTGTTTGCCCAAACAGAGAAGCAATAGTATAATTTACTGAAGACCAAAGCATTTTTAATGGTTTTTAAGGTATGGTTGTCTAAGATGTGCTTGATACGGTTGATTTGACAGAGAGTCTTTGTACATTTTGAAACTACCTGAATAACGTGTTCATCATAACTCAAACATGCGTCCATTTCAACACCTAAGTCTCTGGCAGAGGGCGTCGGCCATATTTCCTTCCCATGAAGAACAGTTACACGAAAGTTTTTTGAAATTAATCTTACAAGTCATCCGATACATAATCTTATTCCTACTGCATCTAAACATAGACACTCATTAAGATCAAATAAAAACAATGTTAGTTTAGGATCGTGAGTTCTCAAATTCATTAATAATTCATGAATTATCATAGCCAATCCATGAACGTATACCAGATCACATGCATGAGTTTTGATACCCAATGAAAACCTGTATGAAACTTACTGGTGAACTGGATCACATTTCTTAATCTACATATTAAAATAAAATCTCTATGGGAGCAAATCGCTATAGGAATACTCGTTTGAGAAGCTAGATCAAACACTCGTTTGTCGTGTTTCATCAGGGGACTCCAAACACTCGAAAACAATAAAAACCTCGGGCTACGCCCTCGGTTTTCATTTGTTTTCTCGTGTTTGGAACCCCTGATGAAACACTCAAACTCGTGTTTGATCTATTACTTCTCAAATCATTAATAATTCATAAAGATAGACCAAAGGAAATCAATGGCATGACGGTGGTTTGATATCGTGGTAAAGAACATCCATAAATTAAGCCAAATTTAAGTTCAATTTTCTCTTTAAATACTGATTCGTTTAAGAAGCTATATCAAGAACTCGAAATAGTTCTTTATCACGGTCTCAAAACACCTCGAAGTTGTTAAAAAAGAGACTCTAGGTGTTTTGATACCGTGGTAAAGAACGCTTTCTCAGACCCCGTTCACACGATGCCGGTACGAAATGAAACCGTAACGAAATCGTTACAGTTAAGCCTTGCGTTCACACGATACCGGCATGAAATGACATCAAACCGTAATGCTAACCGGAACGATTTGAAACTGCAATGCTACCCGGAACGATATGAAATCGTAACGAAATTATTCCTTACCGGCATCGTGTGAACACCTAACCGTAATGATTTCATCACGGTTTTACAAAACTTTTTTCTCTGCTAAAAAATACGGGGTAAAAGTAGCGCGGTGGCGGGAATTTTAATGTTTGTAAATAATAAACAAAAGTTGTAAATGCCAAATGGAAAAAATTCTAACAATCGCAGAGTATATTTTTTTAAATCAAATCAAACTTGGCGTGTGAGTGGATAGCATGTGCCTGGCGCTTGTCGAGATTTAATTTGTAATCTTGAGTTACCGTGTGCCGTGTTTTTCGATTCACAGTTTATCATTCAGTATGGAATATAATAGTGACTCATTGAATAGTGACTGCGATCAAAACGGTCAGCAATAATCAAAAAGTAGTAAAAAACTAGTCGAAATCATACCGGCATCGTGTGAACGCAACACCGTAACGGCATGAAATGATACCGGTACCGTGTGAACAGTTTGATACCGTGATGATTTGATGCCGGTACGAATTTCGTACCGGCATCGTATGAACGGGGTATTACTTATCATTTCCATTTCTCGAATGGCTAACTTCTTTCATCTTTCACTGAGCCCGAGGAGGGAATCGACTGGTAGTCCAATGACACGTGAACTTCTCCTTTGAATACGTTCAAGATCATTCTCTAAATAGAGAGGTAAGCCATCCCACACCGGTGCAGCATAATCCAAAAGGGGTTTTATTTTGTTATAATAAAGTCCGACCTCTGTTGGAAGATGGGCCTTCCTACACTCTCTAAGGTAGTGTAATCTTCTATTTCCTTTACGTGTAATTTCTTGTATATGTGAGTTCCATTTCAAATTGTTTTGACAACCGACACCGAGTAACTTAAATGAATCTACTCTTTCAATGACAGTACCTGCTAGAGAAATATTTGGAGGCTGAGGGATGGATTTTCCAAAACATATCCATATATCTTTCGTTTTCTTCGAATTTAGCTTCATTTGGTTTTCGTCTGACCAGTTTTGTACAAACTGCAAAGGATCAATTTGATCGTAGATTGAATTTAACAGCCACTCAAATGGAAAAGCTTCCAAAAGTTTACTGGCCACTGGAGTAAGGGAGATCGGTCGAAAGTCAGAGTCTATATCTAAAGCAGGAGCAGACTTGGGAATCGGAAGTAACAACGTCAGCGGTCTTCCATGAAGATGGAACGTGGCCCTCGTGGACAGATGAATTATAAATGGCACAGAGTGGACGACTCAAAGACACCGAGTGTTCTCTGAGTAACCAGGATGGAATATTATCAGGACCAGATGATGAATGAAGTTTGGAAGATGACAAAGATTTCTGCACATCGTCAACAGAGATGGAAAATTCGGGTGGAATTTCAGTTACCGGAATAGGAGTCCATTCTAATGGAGGAAGTCAAGAACTCACAGCGTTCTTCATGTGCGCCCCCCTCCCCTTTCGAAAAACCCTGGATCCGCCACTGGCATCTAAGACCTCCTGCATGTGACTACGCTCTCCCTTTAAAATATACTCACTTTGAGTACAATCATCGGCATATTTGTAAACGTACTAACGTTTAAGTGTTCAGGGACACAAAAGTATCCAGATCGTCAAATGTGCATGAATGTTAAACAACGTTGGTGAAAGTACGGATCCTTATGGTACTCCAGCAGGACAGTTTTTAATCGATGACAATGTCCCATTGAGCTTAACCTGCTGGGTTCCACTAGACAGGAAGCTTTTGGTCCAACTTTTATTAACAGTCATTCGTGAAAGTTTATTTAGCAATATCTCGTGGTCGACTAGATCAAAAGCTTTTTTAAAATCTATAAACAAAGCATGAATTCCTGATGGAGGGAATTGTCAGCAGCATTAAACCATGGTTGTGTAATATATATTATAGCTGATACTGTGGATCGACCACTTGTAAATCCGTGTAGGTTGACTGCATGGGACGTAGTGTGAGATCCTTTTGATTAAGTTGGAGTTGTATTTTCTTAACCACGCTGGAACACCATGCAGCACCCGTGGATTTCGATGCCTTGAGATGGTTTAGTGCGCTCTTTACCTGACTAACACTAGGACGTGGGGGCGGATAGTCTTTCAGGTATACTTCGACATCGTTAAGTTGAGGATTGTTCCATGGATCAGTAAAAGATTTCTGCAACGTTTCCGCAACAATTAAGATTTCTTCTTTAGATATTGCAGTTAGACCACCTTGCTGATTCTGCACCCGCCAGAGCATATATAGCTTTATACCATTTCTCAGGATCGCCACGAAACGTTTCAGCTTTGTTTTGATAGTAATTTGTTTTCGCTTTCCTTATTATATCTGCTACCGTTACACACAATTGGTTATATATTGTTCAAGTTTAACTACAAAGTACAAACCACAATCTTGTTCAAGTTTAACTACAATGTTTCTACGCATGTAACAAGAATCAAAGCGCTTTATAAACATAAATCGTAGAAAACAACGAAAAATAACCATTTTCTAAACGTCCGTGATTAAGCAAAACCATGACTTTTACTCACGTCTAGTATCCCACAATACAAAGCGCGTGTACATTTTTGAGTTTCGCGATCCGTGTATAGGTCACACGTTTAGTCTTTCAGGCGGCTTCCGGTCACGTATTGGATAACGTTTGGGTTGATCTGCTTGTTGACCAGTGGTTGGATGTGGTCGCAATGCTATGGGAGTATAGTGTTAGTGGTTGTACTTTCAATTTCAGTGGTTGATGTTCTTTCAGACCGTTGAAGATTTGAGCTAGGACTTTCTTGTGTAGAATCATCAACATCGCAAGGTGCGTTTTCAAATGTAGTCACCGCTTGTGGTAATTCTTCTTGATCCTGGTGGAGGTTTTGTGTCATATCTGTGCTCTTCAGTTGGTCAATATGTCGACGCTATATACCATGTTTTGTGCAAGCTTGACTTGGTAGGATATGACCCTGTTTTATCCATTATGACTCCGGGAATCTACTTACTTTTTCCTCTGTAGCTCCTTGTGTAGTTGGTTGGTGGGGTTGATGCTTCTCTTTGCGGCTTGGTTGAGCTGTCTTTCTTCCACCCTTTTTCTGATGTCTGGCTTTAGCACATCTAGCCTTGTACGGATGTTTCTCCCCGTAAACAACATGGATGGTGAGGATGGTGATTCACCTGTCGTTCTATGTACGGTATGCAAGTATAGGACGTTTGCCAGCATGTTTGAACTAAACTTGTTGGAGTTTGATACACGCATGCCCTGTTTAAATGTTTGAACGAAACATTCAGCCAGACCATTAGTAGCTGGATGGTAAGGGGATGACTTGATGTGTTTGATCCTGTTCTTTCTCGTGAATGTGGTGAACTCTACTGCTGTGAACTGCGGACCATTATCACTTACCAATTATTCTGGTATTTCATTTCTAAAGAACATTGTTCGCAGTTCCTCAATTGTTCTGTCATACTCGTGGATGACATCCGTATAACTTCTGGCCATGAATTTAGAGTAAGCATCTATGGCAATTAAGAACATTCTTCCAAGAAAAGTTCCGGCAAAGTCGATGTGTATCCGTTGCCACGTACGGTCGTGCTGGCCACTCCCACGGATGAAGTGGAGCGATCTTTGGGTTGTTCTGGATACGTTTACAGCCTTCGCACCTTTTTTCCTATTGCTCGATGGACTTATCTATTGTTGGCCAGCACATATAGCTTCTGACTAATGCTTTCATCTTTACAATCCCAAGATGCCCTTGATTCTGGTGTTTTGATGGTACGATTACTCGTGGTCCCCACATTTGGCAACCGTCCTGTATAGTGATCTCTTCTTTTCGTCTGTAGAATCGTTCCAATTCCTTCTTGCAGTCGGTGGACCACCCTCTTTTCGTATGCTCCAGTACCAGAGATAGAGTTTGGTTGTGACAGTTGACATGGCATCGAACAGGTCACTCCCTTCTGGGAGGGTGCTGGGGCGGGATTTGGGGGCTTGTTGTAGAATGGCCGTCTTGTGAATAACAGTTTATATTATCTAGGTGTTGTTGTTGTTATTACGAGGTTACACTGGTAGCAGCGGTAAAATGGAAGAAAATAAGTGTAGATTAATATGGAAGAACGGAGATGTAACGAAATGGATCTTACGAGTGGAAACGTACGCTGCTGCACGCGGTTGGAACAACAACAAAATGACAGCAATGGCGGCAATCGGACTGCCCGATGATAAAGTGGAATTTTTGGCCGAAATTGAAGAACGCCATCCTGATGCAGTGTCTTCCGAACAGGCTTTTCTCGCCCGAATACGACAGTTTGGCGGGCTAGGCGAATCGTTGCTCGTATATTTTGCCGTGTTGAAGCGTTTGTACCGCGAGGCGTGAGCCGTTCTCCATCGAACCGGAAACAGCTCCGGCCGAACCATTAAAGAAAGCAATCACCCGCCAATTTCTTCGTGGAATTCCAGACTATATCTTCGAAGTTACAGCTGGATTTCCCCGAGGAAACATCAACCATTTTAGCTAGCGAAGAAGTATTGGCTCGTACTCAGGCCCCCTCTAATCGTGTATCAACCGTTGAATCTACTGACAGCCAACTGGAATTACTAGTCGTGCAGAATTTCAAGAACTGAATACTCTTGTTCAAGCGCAAGCGACCCCGATTCATCAGGTGATGTATACATGTTGTTTCTTCTAAAAACTTGCCTCCCCGTTTTCCCACAGCCCGCAAATGTTTTATATGTGGCTCACCGTCCCATCTGTAAAGGAACTGTGAGTGTGACCATGCCCCTTCCTTCAGAGGCAGGGGACGAGCCAGTCGGGGGAGTAACAGTGCTTCAACTTCCTCTCGTCAACCTAATAGAGCTCAACACAATATCACTTGCTTTAACTGTGGAGGTGTGGGACACATCGCTTCACAGTGCCCATCGTCTTTAAACTGAATAGCACCAGTGCTGGGGGGCACCACTGGTGTAAAATTCAACTAAAAGTGCCCCATCTTTACCACCACGACATTGGTCACAACGTAGATCTACCTTACATCTCATTGGAAAGATTAATAAAGTGGCACATGGCTGCTGGATCAGATGTTACATGTGTTAGCTCCAGGCTGCCATAATACCACCAAAAGTGCTCCATCAACGGCTAATTGCAGTCCCCTGCGCTGTCTAGGAGAGAATGTCACAAACGTTGAGATCCGACACGTACGTTTCTCAATGTAACATTCGTTTGCTTGTTATCCAAAATCTAAATGTCCCAGCTATTTTGGGGATGGATACCTTGGAAAAGTTTGGTTCCTTTGGCATTGATTGGAATCATAAGACACTAACCCTTGTCAAGGATAAGTTTGGTTTACAAAAACGTTCACATGGGTCAGTGTTATCTCCTGTTTTCCTCATCTCGGATCACACAATTCCTGCGGCCCGCTCACCATGCTTTGTATTAGGCGGCACAACAGACTATGGACCAGATGACCAAGATGCATTATTCTCCCCATTTACCGAGAAAATAGCTCGACCGTAGATGTTTTGCTGGGAGCAAGTGTATTTGCAGCTGGCTCGCAAAACCGTATACCTGTGACTGTGTTGAACAACAGTGAACACCCTGCAGTTAAATTATATATGCAGGCAGATCAATGCATTGGAGAACTTTCGCCAGTGAAGGTAGAAGAGTCCTACCACACAACGTCATCGCAGTGCGAGATTACAGTGTCATAGAAACAGCAAATAAAATTATTACTTGATCGAGGAATATCGATATGTCTTCGCTAACAATGAACAGAAGTTGGTCGCACCCGTAGAACGCAGTTCCAAATCCATACCAAGTCACAAACTTCCTGTGACAGTTAAACTTCGACGAACACCCTTTGCCCTACGGTCAGAAGTCGCTCAACAAATCGAGGACATGGAGCACAGAGGTGTTAGCGAGCCCTCTACATCACCATACTCGGCACCCATTCTTCTTGTACCGAAAGCAGATGGTTCTTATCGATTTTGTGCTGACTTTCTAGCCCTAAGCGATGCTACCCTCGCAGAGATTTCCCCCCTGCCATATGTTCGGGAATGCCTCGCTTCCTTACATGGATCCAACGTGTTCACACACGTTGGACCTGTACAGTAGTTATTGGCAGTTAGTATCAACCAACTAGTAGTCTATTACAAATTCGGCATTCTGATTGGCTGAGCTACTCACTGTCTACTTGGTGATAGACCACTAGTAGCGTTACCCAATCACAAACCTTCTTACACTGGAATATTCCTATCCAGACCAATCAGAAGCCACGACATTGGAATCTAGTCCAAACATGGCGTCCGCTAAAATTTATGTACGAGTGATGAAATCATAAAAACATCGGCTCGAAAGTAATGGAAAATTGTTCAGTTTGACATTTTCGAATACGAAAATGAATTCGCTTATGCCTAATGGAGTATATCTACACCTAATTTGAAGCAAAGTAATTACAATCTCGTTTTTTGTGAGCGATTGTTTATCATGTGCCACTCTACATTTTGAATGGGAGACTTCTACAAACAAAAAGGTAAAACTATCTGAAAATTTGGAACAATGTTTGATAAAACCTTTTTACGTTAAAGAAAGGTTGTTTATGGTTGATACTAAAACAATTAGATAACTCGCCCTCGTTATCTATGAGCAGATAGTCAACTCGGGCTTCGCCCTCGTTGGCTATCTGCTCATAGACAACTCGGGCTTGTTGTCTAATTGTTAAATATCCATCGCGAAAGAACACCGCCACAAATCGGCATTCTCAACCGAATCAGGGTATTGGCAATTTAGTGATGCCCTTTGGCGTGAAGAATGTCGCCACCAAACTGAAGATAATTCGTCATTGGCCACGCCCTACGAACACGAAAGAACTGCGAGCTTTTCTGGGACTGTGCAATTACTACAGTGAAATCTCCAACAGCGTGCCCAGATCCTTAACCAATTAACGAGAAATCCAAGTTTATCTGGTCCTTAGCAAGAGAAGCTGCCTTCAATGACTTAAAATCTGCATCAACTTCACATGTTCTTCTTCGATTCCAAGACATGTTGCAACTCCGTTTGAAGTGAATACAGACACAGACGACTCAGATACGGGAATTGGGTGCATATTATCGCAACGCGATTAGTTCGGTCATGATCAAACGGTTTTATTCGCATCCAAGGCGCTGACAAACAATTACGAGTTGAACTGGCACACACGCGACAAAGAAGCATTTGCCTTCATTTTCGCGCTGCGAAAATTCCGTTTTCTATCGACGAGGGATTAATCCAGAGTCGTTCCTTACGCGGATCGTGGTTGCGAGTTTGATAACCTATAACCTTAACCACCATTTCCCATGTGACATTGACATAAAGCGAATTTCTGCACTTCACCTCCAAGCTAATGGAACTGTTGAAAGACTCAATCGCAGCATTGGAGATATGCTGGGCGTCGACCCTCACATCCCGCTTCAAATAAGCACATTTAGGAGCCCTCACTCGAGACTTGCAAGCGAAACAAGGTCGAGTTGCTAACAGTTCAGATGAGTGCACTGTCGATCTTCACGTCGGAGACACTACTGTAATGATGCATGTGCCACCTAAACCAGGATATCCGTGTAAACTACAGAGCCGAACCATACGTAGTTGTGAAGTGTCTTCAAGGTAATACCTACGGTACTGTAAACATATAGAGAATTTCCGGAAGAAACTCTTACGACATCGCGACCAAGTACTTCGGGTGATCGTTAAACGCCCAGAACGACTACGTGACTACGTCAGACCGCTGAAGCTTTCCAAACAAACGATCAACCTACCGCACAATCAAATGAAACAACGGAAAGAACACAAGAGAAGGCGGCATACCCTCGTATTGACAGAACTTCTTCAGACACCCGCATGGTCGAGAGGAAGGAAGAAGAATTGGTATCACAGCATGACACCATCCGCCGGTACGATATGGATGGAATTGAACAGCTAGCTTTATGGTACATTATCCATGAGTATATTTACAAAGACAATTGCATACTGACAAAAAAACGCTTGGAACAACCTGGTGTTGTGTTAATTATAGCTAACTGTCAACCTCCTTAGGGGGAAAGAGTGTGACAGTTGCCATGGCATCAGCTCACTCCCTTCTGGGAGGGTCCTGGGGCGGGTTTTGGGGCTTGTTGTAGAATGGCCGTCTTGTGAAACAGTTTATATTATCTGTTAATTGTTGTTGCTATTACGAGGTTAGACAAGTACAGTGCAGCTGCCACCGACAAGCCGTATGGGCTCGTACGGACCGCTCGTTAGCCAATCAGAAAGCAGGATTTGGTAGGATACGGACCGGAAAAAAATAAAAGTTATTACGTACGCGTTTTGGTCTTACGCGAGAATCATTTCAGTTGATCATAATAGAGACAAGTTCTACACGTAGCACAGGTTTTACTTGCGAACAAATTTAACGCTCTTTGGCCGGTTTGGCGTTCGTGTAACTTGGTGACCACGCCTTTGTATCAAAAATAAATGAGGTTATGTAATAACCAAGGTTAACAACAATGGAACTGCGCAAGCGCGAGGGACATCGGAGTATCATATGACAAGCATGTTGGGATAAGGTAGCGAGTGATCACCGTAGCCAGAGCACGACACGGCTTAGTAACGAGCGTATCACGTAATGAGGTTATGACATAACCAAGGTTAACAACAAGGAAACCGGGTTGCGTCACAAGATGGAAAGAACTGGGAGGAGCCTGATAGGACTGGTTTGGCATGTATCTTGGATCCACCAGTGACGCAACCCATAGAGAAGAACTTCCACCGTCACCCGCAATCGACTGGGCTACCGCCTTCAGCTCGCCGGAATTTATGCGTGTCTTACAATCCGCCATCGCAATGCTCGGTCAAGGCACAGTTATGGCAGGTTATGGTCAAGGCCGGGGCATGTTTGGCCCGCGTGACCCAAACGCTGAACGCTCACCACTCAGAAGACTCCAGAAACGCTGGCTCAGGTGAGGACAGCAAGAACCCGAGTTAGGATTCGAGTTAGGACTCGAGTTAGGATTCGAGTTAGGATTCGAGTGAGGATTCGAGTTAGGACTCGAGTTAGGATTCGAGTTAGGATTCGAGTTAGGATTCGAGTTAGGATTTCTTTCATATCTTTCTGAGGTGTAAAGACGTATTTTTACGTCTGTCGATATACGATTTTTCTAAGCGGCGTAAACTACTCAGTATCACACTATAAAACTTTACTAAATGAATTTTAATACAAATATACGGTGTCTAAACTTATCGTCATTAAATACCGGTGAACTTAACTTTACGGCAGTTTCGGTCGACGCGAATCTGGGTGGCAGCAATAAAAAATATAAATATATACAGATAAACACAGGTCGAAGACTGGTATAGCGTAAGGATGTTGTCTGTCTCAACATCATGACAAAAATGAAATGTTAATATTAGAGAGGATGTACTGTACATACGAAAACTAAATGCCATATAAATGCGCACCAATTTTTATTGTTTATTAGTCCTGGTTGATCAATAGCGCTGCATATCAAACTTTCATTCTAGTTGCAGGAATTAATGGTAGTTGGATCCAACAAAATTAGATCTATCCTTAGACAGAACTATATGGCAAACAGATGTTCCACTGTTTGCACGCAAAAATTAAGTATGTTGCGATAGAGCACTCTGTAATGACGCGCGCGCGTGTTCGTATATAGATGCCTTGGTGTTGTGGTATCTGTCGAATATTTTCGGCTAAGGTCTTTCAGCAACAGTTCTCAATCTGCGCATCGGAAGATGCCATCGTAATGACCAGAATTATAACACTGGCATCGGACGGTTGCACGACAACGTTTAGAAGATATTACTCTTGGCGCAAACACATGAACCGTCACCTGCACGATATCGATGGAGTTGACAATGTCTGAATCAAAACTTGATTCGACGAAAGTCGCAATTACGATGCGATCTTGAAATATCTTAAGCCAACATTGAGAAGAGGAGTAATTTTTACCCCACTTCTGTAGCTTTTATCCTCCAGCTTCCAGTATATTAACACTCCTAAGGCCAGGGGGTAATTATTAGGTAATTATTATTAGGTTTTTTGGTTTACCCTAATACATTCAATTTTTAGTTGTAATACTGGAAGTGATATGTATTATAAATTCTAATATTAAAAAAAAAAATTTTAAATAAAAAATTACTCCATTTTATTTTTTACCCCCGTTTATCACTATCTCCCAAACATTTACCCCCAAACTGGAGTAATTTTTGGTTAACCCTTTGAGGTTATCCCTTTTGCGGGAGTAATTTTTAACCCGCACAAGAGTAAATTTTACTCACTAAAATTTACAGTGTATCGAAAATAATATATTCAAATTAGTTGCCAGTATACGGTGGAATTTTGTAGCCGAGGGGTTCATTGGGAGTTTATTTTTCTATCCCGATTTTTCACGGCTGACATTACAAAACACAAAGGAGTGAATACACAAAATGATACTTCATAAACGCGTTATATCTTTGCTATATATGTGCGTATTTGTGTTTACGGTTTGGAAGCCCAGACATTAAAATGATACGAGAAATTAGTGGGAACACGAGCCCGCAGGGCGAGTTTCCCGTTACTCGTTAGGGTATCGACGTTGCTTGAAACGTCGAACATGCATGCGTGATGATGCGTCTTTATAGCGGCGAGCATTCGTTGGTTTTGCTGCCTCTAATCTTTTTCAAATTATGCTACTGAAAATGTTTTAGTAAGCTAAGGGATTCTCGACGCATTGTCTGGTCTTTAAACATCTGATAAGAAATTAAGAATGAAATGAGTCAGGCAATTGAAACGCGCGTTTAATTTAATTTTAAAACGAATCCTAACTCAAATCCTAACTCGGGAGACTAACTATCTCCGCTCAGGTACGTTAAATGAAGTGCCAATTCATCGCGCTCGCGATGTGTTTTCGGACTCTTGTGGAATACCAATACAAAACTAGCATGGCCATGGGCCATGAAGTGCCCATTCATCGCGCTCGCAATGTTTTCGGTACAAGCTCGTCGCTTGCGTTTGGCACCGTACTCTTGTGGAGTACCAATAGTCAATACTAAAATAGCATATGGGCCATGAAGTGCTCATTCATCACGCTCGCGATGTGTTTTCCGGTACAAGCTCGTGGCGTGCGTTTGGCATCGTACTCTTGTGCAGTATCAATACTAAAATAGAATCGGCCATGAAGTGCTCATTCATAGCGCTCGCGATGTGTTTAATTTTTCGGTACAAGCTCGTGGCGTGCCTGTGGCATAGTACTCTTGTGGAGTACCAACCAATACAAAAATAGCATGGCCGATGAAGTGCTCATTCATCGCGCATTCATCGCGCTCGCGATGTATACTGTTTTTCGGTAAAAGCTCGTGGCGTGCGTTTGGCATCGTACTCTTGTGGAGTACCAATACAAAAATAGCACTTCGGCAATGAAGTGCCCATTCATCGCGCTGTGTTCAGTTTCGGTACAAGCTCGTGGCGTGCGTTTGTCAACACGAAAATAGCATGGGCTGTGATGTACCCGGCTGTCATCAGAACACGATCGAGCTTAGATTCGTCAAAACGAACTGTACTTCAGCAAATGACCACCCCGAGGTGATCGATCGACGAATACCTTTTAATTTAACTGAAATTCAGGCAAGAAGAGTGCTCGAGCTAACCAGTGTCTCCTCAGTCCCTGCACATTAATCGTTTTGGCGTTATCCCCAAGAAAAAATAAACCAAACTCACCAGAGTAGACGACGCAATAGGCATGATCATACGCGCGGGTAAAGGCGCTTTAAAGTCGACATCAAAAGTGCGTTTCGCATTGTCCCGCGATACACCCTTCGGACAGACATTTATTGGGTATGCAATGGAATTGCATGGTAAATTTTATGTTGACTTGGCAGTTTTAACACCCACCCGATTGCGTTTGCGTGTCACATTTGGGGGTCCACATGGGACCGCAGGCGGGTTCAATTCTATTGCGGGGTTCAATTCTAAATACGACAAACCACTATTATACCACAATGGCAAGACGCGTTGGATTACAGAAATCAAACAACACATTTGGTAAGCAATCACTTTGTTCTTCTTAACTATATTATGTCTATAGAAATGTTATTTATCTTCCAACTTGCCAACATTGACTGCCAATCCGAAACCCTGCTGATGAGACCGTAAGGTCGAAATAATCGTTCAGGGTTATCCCGATGAATGAAAGCACATACTATTTTACGCATCTTTTAAATGTCTTTCTTCTTATTTTATATTCATACTCTGTTATTCAATTTTACACTGCATGTCCAACCGCGCCGTGCACTGCCATTTGACACGTGTTATAGCCGTTGGCTAAACACGCATGTTATTCAAATTACTCACTTTCACCCCACAATATCCATACTATGCATATACAACACCAGCAATTCTAATATCTGCCACGTTTAATTTCCGGGTCTCAGCGGTACACATTCTAGGGAAGATCAACGTGATAGCGGATGCCCTATCTCGATTTAATTGCAGGAATTCTTTCGGTTAGCCCCTCGAGCGAACAAGACCCCCATCGTTATACCCAACTTACTGCTAACTCGTCTCACGTGCAATCTCTAATCACTTATCAAGACAAAGTAGCTATGTGTTTAGTATCTTATATTTATTTCTTACTTATATTTTCGTATATCTTATATTTATTTTCTTTATTTCTGTTGAGAAGTCTTTGCACAGATGGTCTTATGTATATGATATATATATTAAAAATAATAAAATGTTGTGTCTTCCTTTCTCGCTCGCATATGCTGGAAACGCTCGCTTTAGGCTCTTTACTCTACGCACACACTACGAGTACAAACAGCACAGGCTCCGTCGCGCTCGCAATAATGTACTATCAACTAATTCAGGGTTAATATTGCGATTCCCCGTGGTGGGTCCTAAGCTCGTAGTCCTCATCGGAAGAACGAATCGCTCGAGCAATAAGGGTCCATTCATCGCGCTCACTATGTGCTGGTTAATGCTCGTCCTCCATGGTCAAGGTAGGTACTCAATACTCATCGGGAGTACGAATCGCTCGAGCGATAAGTGCCCATTTATCGCGCTCGTTAATGTTCGTGTTCCAATTCCATCGTTAAGGTACTCCATCGTTAAAGGTGCAGTCCAGTCCGTTCTGCGCATGTGTGATATTTCAAACGTTGGGGACCCCATATGTCAACAAACTTTAACGGAATAGATTTGCAACAGTTCGAAAGCGAGTATTCATCAAAGGTGGCTTAGGCACGAGTGGTAGTTTGATATATTATCCACATTTAGGAACAGAACAGCTTCTTATAACACGCTTTTTGGGTGAAAAAGCTCAAGCGTGTGAAAAAAATCCGCAATACTTCATGTTCAATGTTTATATAATGCAATGTAAACAAACGATGTAAACAGAAACGTGGACATGCTCAGAACGGACTGGGTACTCATCGGGAGTACATGCTCGCGATGTGCTCGTCAATGCTCGTCAATGTTCGTCAATGCTCGTGGTCCATCGTCGAGGTACTCATTGGGAGTGCTTTAAGTGCCCATTCATCGCGCGCGATGTGCTCGTCAACGCTCGTGGTCCATCGTCGAAGTACTCATCGGGAGAACGAATCGTTCGGGCATAAGTGCCCATTTCTCGCGCTCGCGATGTGCTTGTCAACGCCCAACCTCGTTCCCAGGGCCTTATCTCCGCTCGCCCCCCACGCTCGCTGCGAAAAGACCCTGGTCGGGGCTGGTCACATGCATCCCATATTCTGGGATACTTTTACCGAGTGTCGTTAGGGAGGGTAGGAGGGTTGTTCTCACATGGTGTTTCGTGCTGCGTGTTTTTTCTACATTCGATTTTCTTTTGACGCGTTTCAAATTTCGTATTAAGTGTTGGTTGTCACAAGAGCAAAATAAGTATTTGACATGATCGATTGGGCTCGCCTTTTTCTTTTGTTGCGAGGATTACAATGTTATGTTTTGTTAGTTTTGATTATCGACGTTTTCCGCTGCCAAAATATCAACCTTGCAAGTTATAGTACTAAAAAGCCGTCTGTGGTTATGTCGAAATAACTAAGTTCTTCAAAGAAGTGTTATAGTTCTGGGAGTTCAAATTCGCGTTGTTATGCCTCAACTAATTTGCGATGCGAATCACAGTACAAACATTTTTTGTCGAGGCAATTCTCAGATACTTAAATAAGAATTTATACGCGTTCAAGACCACAATTTCTGACATACAGTCATTGATAAAGTTCAAGAGGTAGTCTCAAAATGTCAAAAACAAAGCTGGTATTCCATGCCAACGACTCACTTCGCGCACCCTTCGAGCGGAAATCAAGATTGTTTGTTGTTTTAGGCTCGCGCTAGATTATTTCAATCATAATTTATTATTATCCTAGCACAGAACGATCCTAGGATATATATACCGGTATTACTTTGTCACGCGTAATGTGTTTGATTTTGGTATTTAGTTAGAACGTTTTATCATTTTTTCAGAATGACAGATCAGAAATTTTGGAAACAGCGGCAATATTAATGTCTCTGTAAATACAATGAAATAGGTTTCGCCGCGATGTTAATTTCAGTCTGGGCCGGCAATGTTTATTTACCTCCCTAAACAAAACGTCTTCCATTTTCTTTAACATGTATAAGCGCATTTAGCGGAGACACCGAGGGAGACATTACAATAATTACGGGGTGAACTACAAACGTTGTCGCCTGTCGTCCATAGTTTATCTTGTCGTGGAAGAGCGAGGGAAGAAGGTGAAATATTATCGACTTTCCATAACCCGTTAGAAGCACAGCTACAACAACGTTTATACCACAGTAGACTGCCTGTAAACACTTAACTTACTTAGGTTTTACTTTATAACTTGAATAGCTGCTATTGAAGATTGCAAACTGAAGACTACTTAAAAACATCGATACTGTGCTTGAAGGACTCCTCCCTGACTCTAACGTTTTGTCAACTAGCACGTGACCAGCCCCGACCAGGGTCTTTTCGCAGCGCGCGGGGGGGGGGGGGGGGGGCGGGCGGGCGGAGATAAGACCCTGGGAACGAGGTTGGTCAACGCCCTTTCAGTCAGTGGTTATTATTATTGAACTTTATTTAAATGACGGTAGCCTATCAACAAATTGTAAAAGATAAAACAACATTACATAATAAAGTATAAGGTGTTGATTTTCATAGGGCCGTGCTAACTTATTTACATATTTCTAATATAAAAATTTTAAATCTATTTACACACTATTATTAATCTAAAAGTTTAATAAAATACTACGTAATACTTATTTATACACTAATAATTCAAATTATTTAAAATTAAACAGTTGTCATCATTAAGAACTTCCCTAAGTTTAAATTTAAACTCTGTAAGTGACAGGGAAGTGTTTTTTAATTGTAAGGGCATAGTGTTCCAGATCTTCGCCGCTTGGTAACTAAAACTACGCTTCATAGCGTTTGTCCTGGGCTTTGATCCTTTTTAAGTATTTTGTGCATCAAAGCAAGCAAATGTTCTAATCTATAGTAATTTAAAGGATGCCACTTCAACTTTTTAAAGATTTCTGTCGAGCGGATCTAGCAACTATCTTCGCTTATGACTCTTGCTGCCCTGTTTTGTAGTTTCTGCAACACCAGACAGCAATAGTCAAAGTAAGGTTTAATAAGAGCATTATATGTCATTCAATTTTTGCTTAGGAATACATGCTTTAATAAGTTTTATAGCACCAATGCCTTTTGAGACTTTTTTGCTAATGCTATCAATATGTTCATCCCAGCTTAATCTTTCATCTATTATATCTCCTAGACTTTTGGATGATTTAACTCTATTAATTGGCTTTTCACCAATTTTAATATTAGAGTTTTCCGTAAACTTTGTTAATTGATTACGTGACCCAACTATCATATATTCAGTTTTAGGGATATTTAATGTTAATTTCTTCACCAAAAGCCAGGTGTGGATTTTTGCTAGATCAGAGTTTAATTTTGCTTGAATAAGGTCAGGACAATCACCAGACACAGTGATGTTTGTATCATCTGCAAACATCACAGGTGTTGAATACTCCAAACAATTTGGTAAATCATTGATATATAACAGGAATAAAAGTGGGCCTAAATTTGATCCTCGAGGTACGCCACACCGAATTTGTTGTTTGGTGTAAGTTACATAATTAACCTTGCAATTTTGTTTGCGACAACTTAAGCATGAAGAAAACCATTCCAATGTTATTCCATACAATTTGATTTCACTAATGAGAATTTGGTGATCAACCGTATCGAAATTCGAAAGCCTTCTTGAGATCAAGAAATAATACCCCATTTACCAAACCTTTATCGATATTCTGTAGCATTAAGAAGTGAAGTTATGGTTGAGTGAGATTTTCTAAACCCAAATTGTTGTTGAGTTAACATATATTATTATCATCTAGATATTTTATTAATTGATTAAAGACTAATTTTTCAAACAGTTTGGCTATCACAGATAAGACTGATATCGGTCTATAATTTCCACTATCCAGCTTATTTCCTGTTTTAAATACAGGAGACACTGTTGCGGTCTTCCAATCATCTGGAAATATGCCAGTGGACAGTAAAGATAAAGGTTAACGTTGGGGCTATTATTGTGGCACAATCTTTAATAAGTCTGGCAGATATCTTATCTGGACCAGAAGATTTTGAGCCTTTGGTAGATGATAAAAGTTTAAGAACACCACTCAAAGTAATAGTACTAAATTTAAAAGTGTTTTCTACTGGTGAAATGTAGCTCCTAAAGTCTTCGTTACTAGCGGGTAATTTCTGCGAGAGGTCTGGGCCAACATTTATAAAATGAGTATTAAAAGTCTGGGCTATTTCAAATTAATTAGAGATTGTTTTGCCTTCAGTACAAAGTCTTGTTACTGTTGTTGTTTTTGGACCCTTTCCACGCAGTTGGTTTACATTTTTCCAAATTTCCTTTGGATCATTAATATTTTGAGTGATATTCCTAAGATAATACTCTTCCTTAGTTTTTGCAACAATTTTATTGACTTTAATTTCTGGCTTTTTTATAAGCTGTATGAGAATGTACCGATCCTGTTGAATTGATTATTTCTTAAGATAGTCACGATGGTACATTTCTTTTTTAATTTCTTTAGTTATCCAAGGTGAGAAAGTACTCCTTACCCTTCGCGTCATAGATGGAGCGTGTTTTTCTGCTATATTGTTAAAAATAGTTTTCCAGTTATCCCACATAACATTAGGATCAGATTGATTGCTGAAATCAAGAGAATCTAAATTGTGCATAAGTTCAAAACAAAACATTTCTTTGTCATAATTTAATTAATCTAATTTGGCTTCGGTATTTGGATGGTCAATTCAAGATTTCACCTACTCGGATCTGGACTCGAATCCAAATACCGCGACTCGTCTCAGGCTCCCCCTCGCTCAACAGCTTGCACCTAACCTTCCAAACGGGTAAGTAGAGGTGCACGTTGAGAGTAGTCTTATAGTAAACCAGGGTTGCTAGACTGCTGCGCATGCTCAAGGCCAAAAACCATTTGTAAAAAAGCCAAAATAGGCCAAATAATTACGATTGAGAAAAAGCCAAAAAAAAGCCAAACTTACTCAATGTTTTGGTAATTAAGCCAAAAAAAAAGCCAAAGAGCCAACAAATATTCCAAGGCACAACTCGCAATTGAACCACAACTACAAGTCTGGTAACTCAAATGCTCAAATTTATATGCCGGGCACCTGGCCGGACCTCTGCGAAGACAAGTATAGCCTAAGGGTTTTCATTTGTCACATTCTCGACTTCGTGATTGGTTAAAAATTATGCATCCTGATTGGCCAGAAATAAAACTGGAGATCATCTTTCTCAAGCAAGCTCGTGCAACAATACTTAACTTCGTACACACGTATTTTTAGAAACTTCCTTTGAATAATTTAAAAAACCAAAAAAAGGCAAAAAGGCCAAAACTTTTTCCCATGCCAATCAAGAAAAAAAAAGCCAAATTCGAGAAATTTGGCTTCGAAAAAGCCAATCTAGCAACCCTGTAGTAAACGTAAATTGTTGCTGTGAACCGCTGAAAAAATGTAGTAGTTTGAAGGCTCACCCTGATAAACCAATGATCCTAACCATCCACTATTCCACTCTGTGGTTGATTTTGAAGACAACAATTTGTTCACTATAATACCTCCATGTAAAACTTCTTCATAAACTTAATTGTAGCTGGTATTTTTCATTTAAGAAATACTTTTATATACTTTTATATATTCTTAATTCATATTTGGAGAGATACCCACTTAGTGTGGTGACTCGTTAGTTTTCTTAGAGAAACGTTACCACTATCCCAATAAAATTTTCTTCAACCTGCAAGAAGTTTCATCATCATCACTGCTGGAACTACTGCTGTTTATGCCATCTTCCCACGTCTCATTATCATGAGATGAACACAAAAATTGTTCAAATGGTAGCCTGTATTTTCCGCAGAAGTCCACAAACTTTACATGTCTGACACACGAATCAAAGAAAACACCACCACAGTTGGGGTTCACACACTTTTCCGCACTGTTAAGAAATTTCACCAAAGAAGAAGGCAAGATATCAAGTGAGTAGGAGATGTTATTGCTCTTAATAGTCTTCCCAGTCAATTCCAGTAAGCTGGGGAAACTTATCGACTGCGCTTTGACAAAGCGTATAACCAAGGGATTATTACGCATTGTGATCTCTCGAAGATTCTTTAGCTTGATTATAGCAATTGGCAAGACTGTCAGGTTGTTGTTATGTAAATTCAGGGTCTCGAGCTGATGGAGTTTTGCCAATTCCTTTGGTATGGTCGCTACGCGGTTATCACATAAATTTAATAACTTAAGCCGGCGTAACTTCCCCAGTTCGTTTGGAATATTTGTTAATTTGTTTCCACCAAGATATAGAAATTCCAAGCTGAAAAAATAAAATAATATATAAGTTATCACACCTCGAGCGTAAATTACACCTCGAGCACAAATCCTTGAAACGTCCATGACAACTAATGAATTTTTAAAAATTTTTACATATATAAACTCCTAAAACAAATCAAATATTACTCAGCAATCTGTGTCAATCACCAAAATCTAACATTAACCCTTGAACGTTATTTAGATACCCAGAGCGAGTAGAATTCGACGAAATATTACTCGAGGGATTCCCGTGGAAGTGCGAGGTTAGGGTTATGGTTAGGATATTAGGGGTAGATTAGAGTTTATTTACGGTGAGAGTTGGGGTTTATTACTCGGTTTACCACCTGTGGTGGTAGCCGAGTCTAGTTTTCGGTGGCATTCCTGCATTATTTTTATTTTTCGGGTCGACAAATTGGAATTATTGCATCATCCCGATATAGGCTTTGCGAAACCAGGCGCTGTGCTCATTTCTTTGGTCGCTATTGCTCGAGTGTTCGCTCAAAACTCCAAAGATTCATAAGGAATGTTGCTGGCTAGTAATCTTAATCATAAACATAAACAAAATTTGATTGCAAGCATTTGTGATCTTAAAATATTTTGAGCAAAACGTGTGTCACCAAGGGTGAGATTTTGTCTCACATTTCTCCGAGATTTCGAACGGAAATATAAAGCCAATAAGGGTAAAACGCAGATGCGAAAAGGCGGATGGAGGATAAAACGCGAATGAGAAAAGGAAAGTAGGTCTGTCTCCACTGCGGGCGAGTGGCGACTCACTACCTCGCAGACTATATTATTATTCAAACCGTGCTCTAATGTAATTGCTCTGGTTTCCGAACGCATGAGTTTTTGCAGATAATATCAACTAGACGCCTGGAGCGTCATTCTATAAGCAAGAACATGTAGTGCAATAAAATAAAATCTGAAGTAAATTAAGATGGAAGTTCAGCACGAGTAACTCGACTCAGGTACGCTCAACGTGTCGTAAATATACTGGCTGAGAGTCAAATATCACAGCTTGTCAGGTATAAGTATTTTACACAATATTTTAATTAGTTGTAACTTACCTATAGGGTTACAAATCGCGGAATTTGCAAAGAGAACATTGGTTTGTGTCTATTCTATTGTATGTTTTACAAAACACGATTAACCGCAAGTAGCCCGAGTTAACGCCTAGCAGGCATCTTGTTAGGGTTATGATTGGGGTTTAGGTTAGGGTTTATTAGGGTTGTGATTGGCTTCATAAGGGTCCTGATTGGCTATGGTTAGAACAACTAATTAAATTAGATCTTCCGATAGGTGCTACAACATCCATATCCCGAGGACGAAGCCCGTGGGGTATATCATCCTGAGGGGTAATATTTTGTCGAATTCCCCGAGCGGAGGGTCTATAAATGATATATTATACTGAAACAATCTTGAATACTGTCTTGAAACGTCTTCTTGTTCCTCCAAACTTTATTACAAGCAGTTTTCCAAGGCTTGAAAGCAGATTTGGAAATTCTTGTCTGCTTGAAGTTGCTCACCCATTCTTGTTTTGGCATATGCATTTCGTTGGGATTTTTTGTCCAACTACTTTTTCAAGGGCTAGTTCAGCAACAAAGACAAAGTTCCTTGTATAAGCTGGACACGTTCGTGCCAAATGGACTGAATATTAAGGATTTTTTTGTAATCAACTTAATTTAAATTTCTATAAGTCCAATATCGTTCTTTACGTGTTGGTTCATTAATATTAGTCTTATCAATCACTTTTACAATGAAATCTTCTATTCCGCTATGACCTTCTTCGTAAACATGCGCAAAGTGGAAATAGGAAACTCCATTCCACTGAGACAGCCTTGCTATATTTTACAGACGAAATTTTGAAAAACATGGATGACAAATACATTTCTTTGGTTGTCCTACTGGATATGTCGAAAGCTTTCGATAGTATCCGCCATGGCTTACTCCTCTCAAAGCTTCGTAATATAGGTCTATCCGACGCCGCACATGCCTGGTTTGAAAGCTATTTATCACATCGAAGCCAAGTAGTCAAAATAGAGAACACCCTGTCCGATCCTCTCCCTTTGGCAGTGCGAGTACCGCAAGGGTCAATGTTGGGTCCCGTTTTATTTACTCTGTGTGTAAATGACCTCTTGTCTGTGCCCAAATCGTGTAAAGTAATGGGCTATGTGGATGACACAAAGATCCTGGCCACTCCACAAAAAAATCTCCCCGACGCTGTGCTTGCACTTAATCATGATCTCATGGAAATATCGAGATGGTGCTGTGCAAACTCGCTGTTGATTAACCCTGACAAGACGAAACTCCTGGTCCTTGGCGTACCACAGCTGACTCGAAACCTGTCAGCTTTACCACCTGTCAAGTTATTGGGAACTGTGATCAACCCTGTACAATCTGCTATAGGGACCTTGGGAGTAATCCTAGATTCCCACCTCAAATATAACGATCATATAGAATTACATGTTGCATGTTTAGGCTAATTAGAATTAACAGGATTAAGCATCTTCTGGATAAAAAGACACTTGTCTTGTTACTTCACGCTTTTGTATTTAGTAAATTATATTACTGCTCTACTGTGTGGAGCTGTACGTCTAAAGAAAACATACAAAAGCTCCAGTTATAGTCCAGAACTTCGCATGTAGAATTGTTCTGGGTCTTCGGAAGTATGATCATATATCTGAGGGTCTTACATCACTTAACTGGCTCAGCGTGAATGATAAACTAATTCTGAATGATTCTGTAATGGTACACAAATGTTTGAATGATCGAGCACCTAGCTATATTTGTAAAAAGTTTAAAAAACGATCAAGTATACATGCTAGAAATACTAGACACAATAACGACTTAAGTACTGGCCCACTCTCCTCCGCAGAGGCTTCTTGCGCTTTTTTTTATAGTTCGGGCATACTATAGGTGGGCTATTATTGGGCTCACAGGGTGTTTTGGGGACGCGTGGAGCGCGCGCCCTCCCAGCCAGCCCGTGCTGCCCAAACTATTTGCCCGAACTCTAAAAAAAGCGCAAGAAGCCTCTGCGGAGGAGAGTGGTACTGGCCAGCGATCTTTTGCCTTCGGAGGAGCCAAACTTTATAACGATCTACCCAAGGACATAAAAGATACTGAAGATACTAAAAATTTTAAAAGGCAGCTCTGTAACTATCTATTATCTATTTAGTAAATAATGAATATATGAGTGTGTTTAAAAAAAATGCAATGTGGGGAGAACCTTGAATTCCAACAGCTCAATGACAAACTGTCGTGTCATTAACGTGTAAATAGTTAATTTTATTTCAGGGAGCTATAATAAACGTACTCTACTCTACTCTACTCTACTCTACTCTACTCTACTCTACTCTACTCTACTCTACTCTACTCTACTCTACTCTACTCTACTCTACTCTACTCTACTCTACTCTACTCTACTCTACTACCAATTAAATAATTATTTAAATGTTTTCAACATTCTACACAAATGTCAATCAGGATTTAGAAAAGATCATTCGACCAATACATCATTGTTAAATACAACTAATTCCTGGTTTCTTAACATGGATTCGGGCCTCTTAAATGGAGTTTTATTTCTTGACTTAAAAAAAGCATTTGATACTGTTAATCACAATGTCTTAATTAAAAAATTGTTCTTATATGGTATTAACATATATATACAGTTTTAACAGGGTTCAAGAGCTAATTGGCCCATATTTTAATGTTTTAATGATATCCAAGGGTAAATGGGAGACTAGGTTAAAATCTATCCTAGATAGGAGAAATAATTTTGTATCCAAAGGGTTGAGAAGCAACCCCTCCATACGGGGATGCGGATATTAAATGGAATGGCCCGGCATAGCAGGTCAGAGGAACACATAGAAATGTCAGTATCGAGACTGAAATTGGCGTAATTGCTGCCAGGCATTCGACAGATAAAATCAAGATTTGGAATCCAGGCCTGGCTTATTACTCTAATGTCAGCATAAATGAAATGTAATAAATATTAAATCCCATGGCCAAAAGCTATATTGATGACATGTACAGTTTATTTGGCTAAAATGGCAAAGCCATATATGCAATGCATATTAAATGAGTCCCAAAAATAAAGGTCATCTGGGAAAAACCCTGAATAAATTACAAAAGCTGCAGACGTGTTTTGTATTAAATTGTAGATATAGCCCAATAAATACTAGCCCAATAATTAAATAAAAAGGTATGAACTTCAAAGTTTGTGGAAGATGCCGAACTTAGGCAAATTCGCGTGTGATTAATAAACAACTGAAATCATTTGCAATAACCCGGGGTCCTTGGCTTTAATTTAGTTTCTAAAGGAAACTTTAGAAAGTGGTTGCTATACCTGAGAAAAAAATGCTTATGAATCTTTGCGAACTTCGGGACGAATATCTCAGCGCTGTAATTTCGGAACAACGTCAACATCTTCCCAATCATTACTAAATGATGTTCTCCAGCGGAAAGCCTTCGACGGTTACTAAATCGAAATGTCAATTCATCGTAGATTTCTTGCAATGGGCACGACGAATCTGCCGTGAGAGACAGTTCCTTGGAATTTAGTAAACCAATAGCTGCCCGTAATTCACAAGGCATTCACAAGGCATAAATCAATCGCATGGCTAAAATGAGGCAGATTAGTCGACCAATCAATAATTATGAGCACTAGATGGGGCACATCAGTCAGAAAACTACAAAGTAGACCGCAATCATCCATTTAGCCAATCAGAATAGATTTCTCAAGAAACTGTGACTGAAGCATGACTGAATGTGACTAACGCAATCCGTTGCTATGAAATTGACAACATAGCAACCGAGGTTACCTTCAATGATGCAATAATATCTTGTTTGTTTTGTACTTTTGTTTTTATCTTTGTAATTTTTTACCTTAGTCGCATGACTTATTTGACGTACATTAAATCCGCCCTTGTACATTGATGCCATTATGCCCTTGGGTATCCAGTACAAAAAGAAAGAGCCAAGAACGCCTCTAACAATCAGATTATTCATTCAAATTTCCATTGAGAACAAATATAGTCTATTATTGTTATAGCAAAAGTGGCAACCCCTTTGTGCACCAGGGTCCGGGAAGACAATTATGGACATAGATTATTGTAATGTGTAATGTTTATGCACCTGTCAATGTTAAGCCCCAGAGGGGGGGGGGGGGTATCGGGCATATGTGGGGCATTTGACCATGTTATTCTTGGCCCGAGGGTGGGGCGATTTGATCTCACCAAAGGATCACGCATCTTTTGCTTGAGATGAAATGCCTATTTTGCCTCTTTAAGGTAATCCCCACGTGGGGATATTTGATTGAAAATTTGCAAGAAAAATCAAATGGCCCACATATGCCCGATACCCCCCTCTGGTGCTTAACATTGACAGGTAAGCTTTGTCATACGAGGCGTGCGATCGCACACGCGCGCCTTGAAACACGCCTAAAATTACCTAGGCATGCGATTCATCGCACGCCTAGGTAAAATCTATGCTATTGTGTCAGGGTTCGAATTAACGCATCGCGATTCGCAAAACGCGATGCACTTTTTGTGTCTACTGGATATATCCAGTAGCACACTGTCATCGGCTGGGTTTAGCACTTTCTTACTTTCTTGGGGTGGTCATACCGTCACGTGACACGAAGCTGTTACGGAGATTTGGCGGATGTTTACGGATGTCCACGTGCGATGATGCCTTCATTCATTCATACGAATTGGGATTTTACTCTGTGAATTTGTTGGAAATATAAGGATAAGGATTTACTCCGTGAATTTGTTGAATTTACTCCGTGAATTTGTTGAAAATATAAGGATTCTTTGCGGTTTTTCGACATTCAGGGTAAGTAAATAATACCGTCACATGACACGAAGCTGTTACGGAGTTTGGCGGATGTTTATTCATCGTAATAGCGAGTTAGAATTTTGTGACTACTATAGCAATAGTCAATAGTATATCGAGCACAATCACTCGTATTTCAATTGAGCGTGAACTGTGCTACAACTAGTACAGGTACGATATATATCTCACAAATATACAGCACGTTGTCACCTATAGCAATAGTCAATAGTATATCGAGCACAATCACTCGTATTTCAATTGAGCGTGAACTGTGCTACAACTAGTACAGGTACGATATATCTCACAAATATACAGCACGTTGTCACCTGAACCGTGCTATAGCAATAGTCAATAGTATATCGAGCACAATCACTCGTATTTCAATTGAGTGTGAACTGTGCTACAACTAGTACAGGTACGATATATATCTCACAAATATACAGCACATTGTCACCTAACCGTGCTATAGCAATAGTCAATAGTATATCGAGCACAATCACTCGTATTTCAATTGAGCGTGAACTGTGATACAACTAGTACAGGTACGATATATATCTCACAAATATACAGCACGTTGTCACCTGAACCGTGTGCTGTAAAAAATACAATTTACTTACCCTGAATGTCGAAAAACCGCAAAGAATCCTTATATTTTCAACAAATTCACGGAGTAAAATCCCACCTTGGCTATTGCTATAGTAGCCACAAAAACTACTTTGATTATTGCTATAGTAGTCACAAAATTCTACCTTGACTCAATAGTAGCCACAAAATACATCGACTTTTGCCTACCTCCTCTGCAGGCGTTTTAGAAAAACTATTGAAATATTTAACATATGGGGGTTACTATTGAACAATATCGAGTCGGTTCACATGTTAATTTTCTTAAACAGAAAGAAAATTCTTGTTGCATGAAAGGTGAATTGTGGAATACAATGCTGATATTATTTTACATGAATGTCTTTTATTTGCCAACTTTCAAACATTTAACCGAGCAATATAAAAGTTCAAATGAAACTGTAGATTGGTTAGTTAAAATGCTGTGTTACCACCATGTGTATATGTACCAATGCTATGAAGACTATCAAATGATGTGGAAGAAAATCCAGGGCCTTACTTTATATGACATCATTGATGCAAATAAATGCTGACTTTAGCCAAGGAAGCTATAGATTTGGATTAAATGCCGGAAAACAATGTGTAGCAATGTCTTTAATGGCAATAATAAATAATCAACAAAAAAACATTACCACTTGGGATTCCTCTTATTTGAATACCATATTAATAAATGGAAATAGTCTTTATAGCTGTATAGTAATTCAGTCAATAAAAATTTGCTATTGTTGACAGATGTTCCAGAAATGTTTGAAGTTGAAGATAAAATTTACAATTTAGAATACAGTGAGTCATTTGCTGGTGATGTCTTCATGACATGTAATAACGAACCATTTTTTACTCTGGAAAATGCATTTAACAAAATATTTTTGTTTTCTCAATTAAATTATAATTATGCTCTACTTACTATTGGTTGTAATACAGTGGCAATTTTAAAAGAATCTGAATTGAATTTTAAAATATTTGATTCGCACTCAAGGGATATGTATGGTATTAAATATTTTACTGTTAATATTATTTTGTAACATCATTTGTAATTCTCGTTTAGTTTTCATTGTTCAGTTAACCCGTATTTCTCTCGTATTATCTAACAAAGTAAATACGACAAAACAGTGCACTTCGTGCAGGCTCTTCCCCTCCCCAGTCCCCCCGCGCGCGTTTTCACTCTTCACCCCACCCCCCGAGCGAGGCACGAAGAGGCTGATTGGCAAGATAATCCCACAGTGGTGAGGATGAAAATCTAGGGATAGAAGTTATTGCTGATACATATTAATTTATATTTAGTTTTGTTCCATTGCAACATCAACCTACAACCACCTAGGCCTATTATTGCAAACAATCTCAACATGCAATATTTATAGTGTATTATTCTGTAAAATTATAACATCGTAATATAAATGTTATAATATAATGTCAATGCGTGTTAACTACCTCATCCCACAGTGATCTACTTATTACTTATGCTAGATTTGAAACTTTTTAGTGTACAAGCCAGTAGACACATGTACGCAATCGCGTACCTATTTTTATAATTTGCGATGCAAAAAAGGGCAAAAACTAGTAAAATCGCGATGCAACAACTCCAAACGGAGTTTTGTTTACTGGCTGTTTGTAAATTCCCAATATGGTACGTAAGGAACGCGCACGCATATTCCTTGTTCTGTATATAGTTCTTCATCCCCTGGAACCGATCGTCGTGTTCTTTACACGTGGAACAGCGAATATTTCCAACATGTTTTCCACCACTAGGTTGTACTCCCATTCGAGCTTGATGTTGTACTCTTTCTCCCAGGTCTTTACCGTTTTCAGTTTAGGCATGTTTTCAGTTTAGACATGTCATATTCAGCTGCTTTTACATGTTTTATCACGTTGCTTTGCGTTTTTTGGGTAACCAGTATGGCGGGAACAATTCTGTCGTCGAACTTTGGCATCAAACCATATCAGTGTTGACATGCTATTTGCCGGAATCAGACGTCGCATTTTTAGAGTCGATAGATGGCGTGATCGAACTATCACCGAAATGACGATGTCAGATTTGGAAAATGATGAAGCTGACGATGAAACCGAATAACTTTTTAATTCTTACCTTTGTTTTAAGTACTTTGTATTACATATTATATATCTACATCGCTTTAATAAATATAGAAGTTTTCGTTCGTTGTTCGTTTTTATACGAATTTGATCGGGGGATTTTTCGAACAAATATTTTTGCGATGCACTTTTGAAACGTTAATTCGAACCCTGTTGTGTTACGCTAAAATTTACGCCTAGCTAAAATCTTTCGGTCAAGTTTAACTTTTGAGTTTTGTTTCTCACCTACAAGTAGTTTTATTTGCTCAGGTAGCTTGAAAACATTATTCTCCGCCTCCGGTTGGCAAGAACAAAGCGGTAGCTCTCAGGTATGCAAATTTGCGTGTTTTTAGTGAGCATTGAGAAACGCATATGGCCTCTGGCATAAAACTTTAATACGCAGTGTCCAACAACGGAAAAATTGAGCATGAATGACGGCGACGGTCCGACACAATGCAGGAACAATAACAAAAACAGGTTTGCCATATCTAAATCCTAAAAATGTTTTAGTCAAAGGTAAAAAGAGATCGCCAATTGACGTTATTGGAGGATTGGTGCCAATTAGCCACAGGGGGGATGCCACCCCCTGAGTAGAGGTAACCCAATCTCGTTCCCAGAGCCTGCGTTCCCTTTGACCAGCGCCAAAATCAGAGGCTCTGGGGAACTCCGATGAAACTCGTCATTTGATTGGTTGCACCAGTTTTTTTAGGAGATATTGCTCGCGCGAGTTTTGCATTTTCGAATCGCTGGTAAAGATTTATTCACCTGTAACACATAATTATATACGACAGACCCAAAATACAATTGAACACATGAAATAAGTTAAAACTTAAAACTATTATTAATATTATTTTCGCTTCGTCGCCAAACAAACATCCATCGTCTGACTCGTTTCGTAATTCTTCGCAGTTTCGCCTCAGAACTTTAAAATTATATTACAGACTACAAGGTCGATGTAGTTTAGCTATAGTTCTTGACAGAAAGTGTAACCTGAGCCTACCTGAGCGGCTGAGCAGATCACTGCCGACGGCGACGCGGACAAATAAAACACTCTCGTCAAATCGTCCGGTTGACGATTTAGAGAAAAGCTAAGAAAGACCATTTGTATCGCAACGCTTTGCCAAGAGCTTTATAAAACATACTGGATCATTCTTTATCGGTAAACAAATATTTTTCCTGGTATTCGAACAAGCTAAACATCGTCGATGACAGTAGCAAATAATAGGGGACTGGGAACCGGAGGACTGGAAACAAAAACCCAATTTTGGGTACTTTTTCATCGGAGTTCCCCAGAGCCTCTGTTTTTTTGGCGCAGACCAAAAGGAACGCAGGCTCTGGGTACGAGATTGGAGGTAACCATGTTAGAGTGAATCCCTGTTTGCCGCGCCAGCTTCACGGACTTCGCCAGAACTACACATGAACGGTGGATTTAACTCGATAGAATCCTCGACGGCTTGACGGCGGCTATTCCTTGTTTGTCCATATTTTACTGAACATATTTTACAAATGTTCACCGCTGAAAACATATTTTACTATACCGAAAACATATTTTACTGCAGAGAACATAATGCACTACCGAAAATATATTCCACTGTAAAAAATACATTTCTTTTCGCCTTTCGTTTGTGTCAGAATTCTTTCGCAAGTCTTCTAACCATTGACGATTGTGCTTTGTTTACGCGAAATGCTTTTGCTGTCGTAAAAGACGGGTACCAGGTTTAGTTTAGACCTTTATTTGCACCTTATTTACCGTAAACGTTTGATCGATTGAACAAGAACATTAACCTTTCATTTTATATTCGAATGTTCGAATTTTTATCTATTGTGCTTTCGGGATGCTTTGGCGAGTCTTTCATTGTGCTCCTGTAACTAAAACAAGACACATTCTACAATGTTCGTGTAACTAATCAGAACTGAAAAAAAGTAGAAGATTATAAGTTTTCAAGACCACCGGGGAGGCCAAATTTCCTAAGCAATATGGCCCGGGGAGGCATAAATATGGCCCGGGGGGCCATTTGGGGGGGGGGGGCAGACTACGTCATAGTCTAGCTACATTAAGGTTATTTTCTCGGGATTCAGAAGCTTTACAAGAACAAAATCCCTAACCATAACCCAAATAAAAACTCTAGTCGTAACCCTGAAAGAAAGGAATACTAACCCTACTTTTAAACTAAATATTTCAATGATGTAATATTCTTAGACGTATTATCAATTATGTTTGAATAACTCACCATGACAACTTAGCAATTTCTTTGGGAATTTCATGGATCAGGTTTCCTCCAAGATGCAGGTTTTGCAACAGTGGAAGTTGGTATATCTCGACTGGGAACTGATTTAATCGATTGCCACTCAGATTCACTATTCGTAACGACTGACAAGAAGTAATGTAACTAGGCAATTCTTGAAGAAAGTTATTCTTAACAAGCAAGTTCTCTAGTTTTGTCAGTTCAGAGATCTCACACGGAAGGTATTCCAATTGATTTGAAGAAACATCCAGCGTTTCAAGATTGGTAAAGTAGGAAATTTCGATAGGTAAACTGCGGATTTTATTGCCACTAATATTCATATGCGTGACATCAGCAGAGAAATGTAACTGAGTCACGGAAGGAAAATTATTCAGTTCTTGATTGGAGTAGTCTAACAGTAACATTTCCTCGCTTATCACCTCTCTTTCTTCGCCCATCTTTTATGTTATCACTAAAATTTGTGTCTTCTCTGGCACTGCCTCCTATGTTCATGTATCTCCTTACCAAAATCTTACAAGAAGACGAACGCAACCGAAATACTGCCGTTCACTCATCCGCCATTTTCGCCAGGGAAAGCCATGTGAAAAGCACGCGGTGCAAAGTCCGTGAGCACAGCAGCCCAAGAAAAGTACTTTAAAAATATAATAAGCTGGGAGCATATTAGGGTTGTGTTCAATTTCCGACATGGGGTTTGTGCTTAATTTCATTTGATACAACAATTCCCTAATTCACAATTTACATACAATTCTACATATTACTATGTAGTTCAGTCAATTTCCATGTTACCAACTCACCATGCATGGCCGATGTTTTAGATGCCAGACGCGGATCTAGGGTCGAAAGACACGAACTGCAGAAGAAATAATATAATATTTATTCAGGATACCCACGTCACCGAAGTGTTTTTCAGTGGGGTCCTGCAATATTTCATAAGATTACATTACATTACGTTACGTTACGTTACGTTACATTACATTACATTACATTACATTATTTACATTACATTACATTACATTACATTACATTACATTACATTACATTACATTACATTACGCAATTAATACCATGCATACATTATTAATACTATGCATACATATACAATTGGTTTCATCCCAAAAGAACGGAAGACTTGATACAAAGCGGGACTCAGCTCCCCCGCGACTATTTTTTTGATGTAGTTTCTTGATTAATTTTTTAAATTTATGTAGAGAGTCGGTGTTTTTTGTTTTAATGTCCACGTTATTGAAGTTTCTTGAGGCTTGGTAGATTAATTTTTGTTTTCCCCAGTTTGTCAATTTTAAGTTTTTGTAAGCAAATAAAATTTCCCGAAAACAAAATTGTGGACGCCTTGTAGGCCAGGTGGGACAAGGTGTACTCTCTGTGAGATCAACATTGGTATATCAGGAGCGATTTTATTCACATCCAAAAGCTGAAAAAATTACGTCGCGCTGTCCCGCATTGCGGCGCTTGCGCCCGGTCGAATAGCGTAGGCGTTCTGCGAGCCGGTTCTGAATTCTCCTAGGTGACACTCACCCGGCCGCCTAATAATATGATTGAAAACACTGAAACCGTGTGTCGAAACGTAGGGTCTTAATCAAAAACATTTTCCAGTCAAGAAATCTATTTCCTGCAGTCTATCTAATCCATGGTCTATCTAATCCCTGGTCTATCTATTTCTATATTTAACTGTCTGTGTTAGTCTCGGAGAGATATCTACATTGCAGGTGACCACACATAATCTTTACTTACTATATTTTATTATCAGGGAGATACCCACTTTATGTGGTGACCCACATAAATAGTTACCCACATGGTCATGACCCTATAAATTATGCATATTTAATTTCGGAGAGATTCCCATTTTGTGTGGTGACCCGGTGGAAGGTCGGCGAAAATGGCCCTGGGTCGGCTGGTCCATTGATTTGGCTTGTCATAAAACTCAATTAATTCAGCCGAGTATAATAGTATTCATCTAAATCTGAATATTGTCTTCAAATTTTACAGCAAATTAGAAGTGATAGCTTTCGCTAAATTGGATATATGCTTCTTCATACCTTTTGTAACAGATAACCATGGATGTATGGTGGATTATTAAGCTTGTTAGCTACTTTTATGCCGACGAATGCTGACATGAACAACTCTGACAAGCATTGAATATTTCGCAATTATCAAGGCAATGGAACAAAGACCACCAAAATTATCATATCAAAACACCCAGAAATTCTGGGTAAAGATTAGTAGCCTGCGTGCAGACGTTCCACCCGAAAAAAGGAAGTTCCGGTTAACGCGCGCCGTAAGATTCGTGTCTGCGCATGACAAACGTCAGCCCTGTAGTGGAACCGCCATCTTTGAAATAAAGTTGGAAGGGCCAGATAAAAGCAATCAAATTTCGTTGAGATTAAAGATGTGTCTGTGTGCTTTCTGAGGAAATATTATACATGTACATGCGTGGAAAACAATGGAGTCTGATGATTCTATCGCGATGGAGTCCTCAGCACAGGCACTTGTTAGTCTCAGAGGAAATCAACCACCATCAAGGAACTCGTTGACATCGATTAACAAGGATGAAATACTAACAGACGATGTCCTGCCTTTGTCCAGCTTGCTAGAGAGTACTATGGATCATGGATCGCATGGTTCGCCCAGAAGGAAAGCTCGGAAGCCCATGAAACTCCAGTCGACAACCGTGAAGGGTTCTCCTGCTTCTCCAGATAAGAAGATACATGTAGCTATGAATCTATTCAATAAACTACGTAATTTATTGAAGTTACCGAAAGCATTAAAATGGTGTTACTTCGAATGGTTTTATTCTAGCATTGACAAATCACTTTTTCTTAGTGATAATGATTTTCGTGTTTGTCTAACAGAGCATTTTCCGAATTTAAGTTCCAAAAAGCTTCGAAGGGTAGAGTGGAGAGAACTGAGAAGACTGATGGGAAAGCCAAGGAGATGTTCACAATCTTTCTTTAACGAAGAAAGAAGTGCATTGGAAGAGAAACGACAGAAAATCCGGCTTCTACAACAAAGGAAAGTTACCGAGTTGACAAAGTTCAAAGATCTTCCCAAAGAAATACCTGTACCACTTGTAATTGGTACCAAAGTAACAGCCCGCCTACATGAACCCCAAAGTGGTATATTTACTGGTCAAATTGATGCTGTTGATAGCACAACATCCACCTACAGAGTGAAGTTTGATATTACAGATCTTGGGACACATTCTATTTTGGATATTGACATTCAAAGCAATGAGCATGAAGAAACAATGCCAATATCATCTTTTGCTGTCAAAGAACGTCCAAAACTAGCAAATATGCCAGCTCCATTCAGGGTTCGCAGGAGATTGTCAAATGTTTGTGACCCATTGTTAAGCAACTCACCAACACGTGTTCATCTTCAGGAGGTTCTTGACGATAAAGGTGACAGGAGTCTGGGTGGTTTTCCAATCCGATTTTTGGCCCTTGTTACTAGGTTATCCAAAGTACTAACTTTGAAACGAGATTTTGTTGACAAACTTAAAGACTTGAATGGTCAAGCTGAGAAGCTCAAGTCTCACGAAGAGCCTATTGAACGGGATTTCCAAAGGAAGTACGCTGAAGTAGTCTTAGAACTTGAGAGACTAAACACTGATTTGAACAACCATTTGAAAGAGGTCCAAGAGTACTGCCAGAACATTGGACCAAGTCAAGGCCTTTATCCCTTTGAACAGCCAGTTGGGTTACAGACGAGGTGTGAGAAAGAAGCTAAATCACTTGTTGATAGCATAAATGGCGATGCTGATTATGCTGTAGAAGATAGCTCCACACTTGAGCTGGTATCAAGTCTCACAGCTTTACTGCTGCAGGTGAAGATGCTTGCAGAGAGTGATTTGAATTCCTTTGAATTTAAGAGTCTGGTAGATAGTGTGCAGGGATTAAAGAAGAACATAGAGTCAAGCAATGTAAGTTGTTTTCAAAATAATGTAGAAATTCACATTGCACACATTCAATCTGGACTCAGTCAAATGGGAAATCTTCAGGCATTTTGTAGCAATCAAGTCTCAGATACATGTAGAACAATAAGCAAGTAAATTTTAATATATTTTTAATTTGTAAATGAAAAGCAAGAGATCCAAAGGTGTAATGATACAATGACTTCATCCAACAAATCCAAAAGTACACCAGTGCTCCAACCAGTTCAAAAAGGCATAGCACCCAGTCATTTTTAGTGCTCTGTAGTTTTTTCTTAACTTCCATTTGTTTCGCAGCTTGATATTCATAAAGTTTTGAAAGTGATGGAACAAACTAACAATTTTTTCTGGTGGTCTGAGCATTTCTCAAACTACTGTAAACATGTGATCACTTTCAAAATAGAAATAATCATGAGCCAGATTGATCAGTAAGCAGTCTCTTAATTTGTCATTGTGGTACTAGTATAACAAAGCATCCTTTTTGGCCTTGCTGGAACACTGGATAGTACATGTAATAATTATAATTGCCCACTGCATAGTAATTATTTGCCCATTTGGTTTTGACTTGTTGAAGGCTGTATTCTAACATATATACAGTACAGCCTTTGACAAGTCCAACATGCAAGCTGACAGTTTGAATCCCACTCAAACTGCCCATGATAGCATCTAAGTACTTCAATAACAGCACTTGAAATAATGGGCGGTCAATGGTCGCTGATTTTCATGATTTGATTTGATCAGTCACGGCAGGTCAGCATGACCGGTCAAATTATGTCAATAAATGGCTTTAACAGATGGAACCTTAAAAAGGTTTTAAAAGAAAGGCTGCTTAGATTGATTGTTTAAACAAGGAAATAAGAACTTTATATATAAGAAAATTATATTTCATTTGTGGCCAAGTTGTTGCACAGGGGGTTGACTTTTACTTTAAAAAAAATCCCTGGGATAGAAGTTTCTGTCAAAATGGCAGCAGCAGAAGTGACGATCGGACGTTCATAGCCTTGTGTACTGATACAAAGATATAGAAGGAAAGAAGATTTTTGTTTTTAATGCACAAATTAAAGAAAAAATAGTTGACCATCCAAATTTTAGATCTGACTACCTGAATTCACGTCTGACCGGTTATGCTGACCGCGACTTTGCCAAAATTATTTCGAGCACTGTAATAATACTATCTATAGTACTTTAATCATACTCCTATCGAGGCATTAAACATCCATCCAGTCATTAAAACATCCATGGGTTATTAACCCTTTAACGCCCAACGCGATTTTACAGATTTTACTCTGGCTAATGCCAGACGATTTTACTCAACGATATGAGAACTCCTGGGCACTAAAGGGTTAATGCACTATCTCTTTTAACCCTTTAACGCCCAACAGGACTTTACAGATTTTACTCTGGCTAACGCCAGATGATTTTACTCGTCCACAGGAGAACCTCTGGGCATTAAAGGGTTAAACATGGTTAACCCAGTTGTTGTCATTGAATCATTACTTTGCATGATTAGTAAATAATAAGTTACAATATATATAGTTTAGTTTTTTCATCAGCATCCAGCTATCAAAATAGTTTGTCTCCAACATGTTTTGTAATTATAATATACCATTTTTACTGCACATGTGGAATAATTCTTTATTTTTAAAGAATAAAAGTTTTTATCAAGCATGGATTTTAGTAATGATGTTCGCCCTTTAAATTATGTGGGTGTACTGGTATACATGTATGTACTGTAGGATTGCTAATTATTGGTAATTTGTGTCTTCAGCTAGCTTTAATAATTCCCCTAGGATTATTAAACTGGGGCACCCACCCTTGCTGGCACCACTGCATGTATGCTGCGAATATTTTAACCCAAGTAAAATATTAAAGTAACAAAGTGCAATTAATCTGTTTGTTATGTGTTAACTTCCTGATTTCTGGGCTGTGTTATATGTTATTCATTTTGGGGAATGCAATCTCTCTAGGGAAAATCATATTTCTTTGGGAAACTCAATCTAAAATGCAGTGTTGAAGGCCGCTATAATACATGTACAGCATTTCATCATGGTGTAACATTGCTTTGAAAGGTGGAGGCTATTTCAGATACGGTAGAGCACCCAGTCACCAGGACTTTGGTGATTGTTTATATAACATATATGCTTCATTCTTTAAAAACCCCGCTTTAAATTTCTGTTTCGATTCAGAAAAGCAATGTTGTTAAAAGCAGGGTTATTACTGAATCAAAACAGAAATTTAAAGCGGGGTTTTTATAGAACGAAGCATATATGTTATATAAACAACCACCAAAGTCCTGGTGACTAGGTGCTCTATCTGAAATCCTCCACCGCTTTGGAAAGCTGTTTTATTGAAAATTTTTATTTTATTGACATAGATATTATTAGCTGACTATCATTTTGTAAATCATGATTGTCTAGCATATAAAATAAATTTAGAAATTACAGCTGTTATCCTATATTTATGCCACTTGTAAAATAACGCCAAAGTCAAGATCAGAGGTATGCCGTGTGAGGGGTGGGACAGTCACACCCCACTTTAAGTAATTTCGTTGGTAAAACAGTCAGTATGAAAAAGCCAGATTTGATAAAATGTAGTAAAAAAATGTTGTTTGCTGGTACAGGATGACAAGATACTGTAGAAGAACTAGCAGCATAAGGGGTCAAGTACAAAGATCTACCCAGTGATGAATGACATTACTGTACTGAGCTCTTCACCAATACAATACTCAATTCAATCCACTCTTAGTTATACAGATATTGCATATAGCTTTTTTAAATTTAGATACAGGAAGGGTAGACAGCTTGCTTAATAATTTCTAAGATACCTATTTGCTAATAGTTTACATTCAGTGAGTGTACATTTACTTAAGGTACGTTTACACACTACGATTTGTCGGGCCGACACTGGCGAATATTTACGTGATTCGCGGGAAATTTCGCTAATTCGTCATCCCCGACAAATCGCAGTGTGTAAACGTAACTCCCGATTTTTACTAAATATTATAAAATCACTATAGTCGTGGTACTCATTCAATTTCTTGTTGTATAATTGCGGGTATTTAAACAACTCCGAAATTAAAATTCGCGTCTCCTTGTCACTAAATACCCGGCTCTTTTTGCCTCGGATTGTTTTCAACTATAACTAGTTCAGTATTTAATAAAACAGCTTCGTCTGCTATACACTCGTAGTTTACGGGTAAAAAATCGCTAAAAATTTGGAAAAATCTGTGACTTTTATACAGATTTTTCTAACGATTTTCAGTGTCGGAATTGCTGACATCAACGCTAACGCCATCAATCGGATGCCCATATTTGGAAAATCGGCCCGACAAATCGCAGTGTGTAAACGTACCTTTACGCAATGGAAATACTTTTGCTTTCTTTTACAATTTTGTTTTTAATTTTTAATTGGGGCGAGCCCCTACCCATCTTCTTCTCCGGTCGGACATTTTTATCGGAAGCAAGAAGGCAGCAGACTGAGACGGTTATCGAGACGAAGGCAAATAGACAAGAGGAGCTCCAGCTCAAAATATATTTACAACTCGCCCGACTCTTTCTTTAAAAACCTCATTTGACTTATAAACGCGAACGATGCCTATACACTATGACAATAACAATGTTATTATACCTCGCGTTCTTTAAAAACCTCATTCGACATATAAACGCGAACGATGCGTGTAAACGCGCGTGATGTATGTTCGTAAACTACGACAATAATAACATATCTTATTATATGACAATGACGTAATTCTTCCATATAAGGGCACGAGAACAGAACAAATACCAGGCCGTATTGCATGGTAAAATCCGTATTTCTCCTCTTCTGAACAGAACAAAAATACGGATTTTTTTGCGGCTTTAAACCAAAGCCTAAAATGGCGGATGCGAACTGTCTTTTTAATTTTGAAAATGTAAGTACAGACATGAACGACGCCTTATTATTTTCGTTAAACTCTGACGACTTTGACGATGAATATCTCAAAGCAATGGACAGTTTAACAGAAACAACGTCTGACAACGTATCACAAACAAACGAGGAAATGAAATAAATACAAACTTATTCAATTTCTGCAAGTAGTCATTTCGTTTCTCGCGGCCGGCTCGGAAAAATACTTGAGAAACTCGTAAAATACCCGGCCGTATTATATGGCAAACCATTCAATAAGATATAAGTATTGCCGAAAATTTCGAGTGTTGGAATACCATTCAATTCCAGCCGGAAGGCCTTGAAGTTGCATTTTTCGCAACTGGTCCCGGTTTGGTCTTAAAATGTATGTATTCCAACACTCGAAATTTTCCTTCACCATAAATCCTTTCAACATGTAGTTTGATCGAGTGAAATGCCAAATATTACCTATAATATACCCAGAATCTTATCCCGGCATTACCACCATATATACAGAACTCGTGACTAGGCTCTCGGCAACGGCTTCCGTAGCTCAGTGCATGCAGGTCAGAGCACTGCACTAGCATCGCAGGGTCGCGGGTTAAATTCCAGCCGGAAGGCCTTGAAGTTGCATTTTTCGCAGGTCCCGGTTTGGTCTTAAAATGTATGTATCCCAACACTCGAAATTTTCCTTCACCATAAATCCTTTCAAGTAGTTTGATCGAGTGAAATGCCAAATATTACCTATATATATATATATATATTTGTAACCTATTTTTTCTAATGCAATCCTAATCACACATTAACCAGAGCAAAAATCCTTGTTTATCATTTCACCAAGAAAGGAAATTCAAAGTGTAAAGCTCGCCCCATGATGCTTTGCATATCCCTATAGTAATAAACTATGTAACCCTGTTGCCAATATGGTACTCAAACGTTTTGACATAGTCGGACCCGTCCGTTGGGGAGGGGCTGCCCCCACTTTTAACTGGCTTGTTAAGGTTTACTTCACACCATGGAATGTTGGAAATTACGAAAAAAGTTGTGATTTTTTACGCAAAATTAATTACTATTGACAAGTTTTGACTGGTCAGAGAAACAAGCTATTTGCGCGATATTAAATGTCAAATCTTCGAGGAGAAATTCAAATCCCATTGAAAAAAACGGACAAAAAATGAAAAACCACGCCTACTTTTCTGTAAGAAAAACGACAACTACTGGCTGAAAGCGACCTCGGTTGTATAGTCAACAACCGCAATGCCTGGCCTGAGCTAGACGACGGCGCAAGCACGGTGGGACTCAATGTTAACGATAAACGGAGTTCGTGTAAGCGAAAGTTGGATGAAAGTTTCAAGTGCTACCAGAAAAGCATTTGTGTGGAATCAGATTCGTATATATTCTTCCTCGTGATTTTCGGTCGGCGTCGCTTTTCGCTTGCACCATTTTGGCTTAGAAGCACCTGAAGAGCTGTTAATTTTGTGTTTGGCCGGTATAATTGTGTTGCGAGTCGCGACATCTCATAAATTCTATCAAAACAAACATTTTGTAACCTAGGGCCGAAGAGAAAATGGTTTGGGCAGCAAAATTTTCATGACGACATTTACATAAAAAAATTAAAATTGAAAATTAAATTGGAATCTCATCATTAGTTATCTTTAGTCATCATTGCACATTAGCTTTTGTTATTGTATTCCTCTGCTTGTTTTCCTTGGATTCCTGCTCGATTGTATAGGGAGATAATAATCTGAATGTTACAGTAGGATCTGTCTGTATATCTATTTGGGTTTGTTATTAAAACTTGTGTCGACGATATGCCGGGAATTTGGCTTTATCTAACTTTTTTCTTCCTGGGTTGGGTAAACGATTTTCTTTATGGTTGGGACGGTTAAATTTCTGATTTTAATTTGGTTGGGTAAAATTTTTTACAGCGCCAAATCTATTTTTCTTCGGCCCCCATGACCCCGACCATCAATAATGACCGGTCCCTAATGTATGAAAACCCCGCGGCTTGTTGGTTGTTAGCCATGATCTACATGTATTAACAATTCAATTAGACAACGAGTCCGAGTTGTCTATGAGCGAATAGTCAACGAAGGCGAAGCCTGAGTTGACTATTCGCTCATATAGACAATGAGGACGAGTTGTCTAATTGTTTTAGTAGAAACAAATTAAAAGACTATTACAAATCATGCATTCTCCAAAAAATTATCCAAAAACTCATCTGAAACCTCCCATGCAAAACGAGAGTTTTCTGCCATTGTTTTGAGCGCGTTTCCCCATCATGGCTCTCTCCTCCGCAGAGGCTTCCAATGCAGTTGAGGGGGGTTATATGGTTCGGATAAGCCTCTACCGCATTCCTTATCCGAACCATATAACCCCCCTTTACTGCACTGGAAGAGGAGGAGAGAGCCATCATGGTCTGATTGGCTACTCAACCGTCGTCTATTCGTGATAGAATGCAGCATTTGTAATGGGCCATGGTAAGTTTCTACCAATAGAAGACATGAGACGCACAGCTCACGTCACTCAGACACGTCAAACATGTCAGATGATAGCCTCCTCCGCAGGCAACTCTGTGGCTTCTTTTTCCGAGCCAAATAGCTTCCAAGCTGCTGTATATAGGGATTGTGAAGGGTTAGTCGACGAAGAGGGGACAGCTGGCCCCCCTCCCCTGGCGCATTTAATTTCCCTCCATGCTCTTGTTTATAATTTCTCTGACTCGACCAAAACAGCCTTGGTTCGAAGCTATTTGACTCGGGAAAAAGAAGCCACAGAGTTGCCTGCGGAGGAGGCTAATCAGATGACTGCTTTTGTCTTTTTCCATTATCCCAGAAATCTCTAAGAGCTTCTGCAATAAGTATTTTGTACGGTTTATCTTCAATTTTTATTGTGTAAAACAAATAGATTCCATTTTGCCGTTGTCTGTTCAGTTATAGATGCACAGAAGACGTCAGAATTACATGGTAAGAACATCAGTGACGGACCCACTACTGCCTCCTCCGTAGTCTTCTTAGTTCTTCCGTTAATGCAGGAAGGAAGGAAAATGGAGAGTGTGCATGCCAGGGGCGTCTGCACGCAAGCTAGCAATATAGCGCCAGCAATCAGAATTTGGGGGGGGGGGTCATTTTCCATGGGAAGCCATACCCGAAATAACTTTTATCCAACGCTAACACTAAATAACCCTAACCCGCCGCCTAGACGGGGGACTAATCGTAACCCCCACCTAAGGGCCTGTTTATTGATCCCGGTACACCGGGACGTCCCGGTATACCGGGATCTCGGCTTGTATATAATTTACTGTTATTTTCACAGTTGCGTTTATATGGAGACCGGGACATCCCGCCTGACCGGGATCCCGGTTGAAGCAACCGAGATCCCGGTACACCGGGACAGATTTTTTCCATATAAACGCAACATCCCGGTATACCGGGATGAAGTGAATTGAAATTTCAAACGTCGTCTGACCAGGTAAAATATCCAAAAAAGTGGTAAAATATCCAAAAAGTGGCAAAATGTATAAAAACATTCATTGGGATGCTTTATGCGAATAAAATTATAGTTTTTGTTTCATTGAGAAGTTATTATCAACATTTTCACGCATCCCGGTCACCCGGGACATCCCGGTGTACCGGGGCCACCGGGACATATAAACGGATCATATAAACAGGCCCTAAGGGTGAGTGTTTGCAGCGGCGCCGGAATCAACTCAGGGCAGCGGGGGCAGAATCTCGAAAAAGGCACTTTCACAAAATGAAATTTTTAATTTAGTGGGAGAATTGCCGTCTAGCGATCTTTAATTTATTAATTTAATGTCTATTGGTGGAAGATGAGAGACTCACAAGTCACAATGCACAGACTCACAGTAAACGTTTATCAATAACAATTTTTAATAATTAATGTGTACGTCACATTATGTAACACACATTCGGGAAGCGTCTATTCTTACAAGTTTATTAACAAAAAAGCCAAGTTATTCTTTTTGTATAAATAATTTTAAAAATATCTTCAAAAATTCCAGTCTAGAGCAACATTGTGGATTTTTAGACATGTCTATATCAGCAATGGAAATTATTCCAATTTAAATCACATCTTCACATGCATAATGCATGTTGTGAAGATGTGATTCAAACTCCTTCGAAACCAAATTACACATCCTATACTTCGTCAATCGTCGACCACGATTACGCATCTCACTCGCAAAATTTAAATGTTTTTGCTTTTTGAATTTGGGCAGTATAAATTTCAACTTAGAGTGATAAAATAAATTCAAAAGGAAGTATAAGATATCGCATTACAATATACCACGGCACACGGCTGCCCCTGCGTGGCTCCGGCGCTCCTGAGTGTTTGAGTTTCCACGCGATTTTGAGTTCTCCCAAACTTCCACGAGTGTTTCTATATAACGTATGGGAACACGGGAAAAAATGTTTTCTATTTCTTTTATAAAATAACCCGAATTAAGGAAACAAGTAAAATGTGTCAATATAGTTTACTTTCTAAATACATAAATTCTCGGAACCAATTAAAAGAATCTTGGGTAGTTTCAATGTACAAGTTGCTCAAAAACCTTTCTTGACGTTGCAGGGTCATATTTTTGCAAAACCTAAGGATCGTATTGCGAAGGAACAGAGGATTAAGATGATTTTTTGATCACGTACACTTTTTCAAGAGTGATTTGCCCCTCGCTGCAAACACTACAAAATTTAGTATATATTAACCATATATAGATTGTACCGAGCTACACTGATGAGCTGTGGAACAGTGAAACACGTGTCTGTAGATTGTACTATTACGCTCCTTCACTTCGGTGTTGTTGAGCACTCTGTGAAGTTGGTGTACCCTTGTGGTAGTTTGAGCACTCTGGCCCTATACCGCTTTACGCTCTCTGGATGTGCGCATGACTGCTATTTGTCCCGCAAGCGGTTGTCACTGGCAATCACGCTTGGGTATAGATTGTTCTCATTGTCTTATCTAGTTGACGAGCTGTGGAAACGAGCAGCGAAACACGTGTCTGTAGATTGTACTATATATATATATATATATATATTAGGTGAATAGACCAAAACATGGACAATATCCCAATAAGTAAGAGTGCTCGATACAAAATTTGTAGAGCTAGTTATAAAGTATATGTAAAATCTAAACTTTTACAGATGCCGTAACACTGTGTTTCATGCCTGAGGCAATCATCAGACCATATATATATATTTTTTATATCGCATCCCGCGATATTTTTTATATCGCATCCAGCCATCCCGGCTGGTTGCGATATTTTTCACAGAATAATTAAAGCGTCTCATCATCTTGGCGTTTGTCTACGCAAACTAGAGCGGTAAATACGTACCTAAAATGAACAGGTTTTGTTTGGTTTCTTTGACTGAAGTGGGTAAATAAGCCGGTAAGGGTGAGGCTATTCTGCACTCAGTTGATGTAGTGACGTCATATCGACAAATCGTCGGAAAATGTTCGTAAATATGGATAAATCAAGAAGATGGCGCCGTATGGTTGGCACCATTAATAGAACTACGTACATGCCAGAAGAGTAAGGAGTTTTTCTTCATCTTCCAATATTTTCAGAAGTGCTAGTGGCGATGTTTTAATTACTTGGATTTTTCTATTTTGATTACTTGGATTGTTTATATGTTGTTTTAAAGTTTTTAGTGGGGCAGCGCTGCTACTGAGCCTACTCCAGTCAGTGGTCACTCAAAGGGAAATAGAAAATAGTATACTGTATACATATACCATAAATATTAACTATACTTTGAGATGCTGCACTCAGTTGACGTGTTATTCATTATTTTGATTCAATCATAACTGGGTCATGGGTGGAGAAAATAATACAGTCGTCAAGTTCACAGAGTAGCCATACACTATAGAGAGGGACATATATCGATAAAACCGACAAAACAATTGCCCCCTTTTCCACATTTTCAGTCTTTTGTTTACAAGTTCAAGCTGCAACGCGAAGATAAACCGAGCATTTTCCGACGACTTCGTGAATTGTTGGTATGACGTCACTACGATAATGTGCCCTTATAAAGTTTTGGCCTCCCCTCACTCTCTCTCTCTCTCGCTTCTTCAAGGTAATGGCGTCTTCGTTTATAACACGTGCACATAGAAATTTGTTTCTTTTAATTTCTTTGAGTTCACTTTGTTGATATACTGTAAAATTATTTTTAAACACGTTTCAGATGTCGTCCGGACACGGTCATGGCGTTACGGTTAAAGACGTGAACCCTCATGATTTTGTCAAAGCTTTTGCTGCCCATTTGAAAAGGTGAATTTCGAAATAATATCATTTTTAGTTTCTTGTGAGTCCAAAACACGTCGTAGATTTGTAAGTTTATATCAAGAAATTATTATAATATATAAAAATTAGGGAAACATATTCCCACACACACACTTTGCATCTGTAGTACTTTATATGGTCGTAAACATGAAGTGATACTGATAGTCCTTGATACCGTTTACTTGTATTAACCATTACCGTCATTTCTGGGCGATTACCTGCGGGTTGTTTGGTGATTTTTCTACTTTTGCTGTGGGTAATAGAACAGTGTGGAGAATGTGCTGACAAAATTTAATATTTTGACACTGACACTTGGCAGAAATCTAACTACCAAAATAAATTGTGCTCCACATAAATAACATTGATACTGTTAGATATGTGAAATTGATCGTCCAGGTTGTTGTAGTCTTGAGAAAGACTGTTGTTGGTGACTGACGTTTCGATGGCCTCAGCGGCAGTCATCTTCAGAGTCAAGGCCGTCGAAACGTCAGTCACCAACAACAGTCTTTCTCAAGACTACAACAACCTGGACGATCAACTTCACATATCTAATATTACTCCTAGGTTCAAACCATTTACTTATTGATACTGTTCTTACCACTAATAGGGAAAGGTCATTTTGTAATGGTACAAACATACAAGGTGTTATTAGCAGGAATCCCTCCGGCTTCTGATTGGCCGATAAATTTAGCATTTCTGCACGACGTATAATGGCATAAATTATCGCTGGCAAAATTATGAATATTTTCAAAGTTCAAGTCAACTATTTCTAAGTCAACTATGTCTCATGCGAATCTGCCAAGCTAAACGTAAAAAGTCAAACAGAACTAGCTTGACCAAATCGCAATCATGCTGTTGTATATTAGTTCTTTTCAAATCCGAGACTCTTCAGTGTTCTAAGTTCATCTTCGCAAACTTTGAACTTGCATTGTTTGAAACTCTCACTCGTCTTGCCGTATTCCACAAAACCGATATGCTATTGGATTTATTGTGCATGAAAAGAAGAGTTTGCTGCACAAGTTTGACGCTATCCTGAATCAATGCGTGATCGTCTTCAGTTCTGTATGGCGTTATATGAGATTATATTTCTGAAATCACAACAAACATTTCAATATTACCAAGCCCCAAACCTAGAATGATTCCGAATGAACTCCGATAACTCGAGCGACATGTCGCATGAAAAATTTGAATTCCAGTCTTTCAGAAGTGGCAAAAACAAAATGACACAGATTTTCAAGCATTTTTATAAGAACTCGTACATAATCGGCTAACTGCTGATTAAGAGTTAATAATCAATTGATTACCGATTATTGAAAAACGGCCGATTAATCAGCTTAACCAATTAATCAGCTCGTCTCTAGTTTTTATTTTGGCATATTCCAGCATAATATGTGTTAAAGTGAAATCCTTTGGCAGGGGTTAGAGAAAGGATCTTACTTGGCCATATTGTACTCCCTACCGTCACATGTGGGCTTTTTATATATTTATAATCTAAAACTTGCCATTAATCAGTAGCGTAGCAATAGGCGGTTCATTGAACCAGGGCCCTCGAATGTCCAGGGGCCCCAAGCAACGGATTATTCCGCTGACTGTCCCAAATTTCTGGACACGCGACTACAAAAGCCCTCACTCTTGAACCAGGGCCCCTGAAACCCTAGCTACCAGGCCTGAATATTGGAGCTGGCTTGGAGCTGCTGCCGGACATCAATGTCCGGCCGACTCGACCACTTATAGACCAGCGTTGTTACTTGTTCGCTGTATTGGCGACAAGGCTATTAATATACAACATTTATCACACTGCATTACATAACGGCAAAATTATTTAGTGTCATGCTAAAACGATTCGGGGATAAAATTAACAAACTGTGTCCGACAGAAAAGTGGTCTTGTCCGGCCGATTTACTTTGTGGCCGGACATCGTGTCCGGCGAGCTCCAAAAGATTATATTCAGGCCTGCTAGCTACACCACTGCCATTGATATTATCATCAGCTAAAGTTTCATCTTGATGCCATTTTGCCTTGCTAAAGTTGGTTTACTATTTACAAGAAGTGATGTCAACCCAGGGACAGTGGGACATGCAAACCGTTTGTGCAGTGATTTGAAATTGAAATATGAAGAGAGTTTGCTCTGAACTTTAAACGAATCTGTTTAATAAAAATCAACCAATTCCCAAACTTTCAATGTTGAATGACTCTGCAAACTGTTTGCATGTCCCTGGATTGACATCAGTTCCTATGAATAGTAAACCATCTTTAGCAGGAGGAAATGCATCAAGTTGAAACTTTAGTTGATGATATTATTAAACAATTTTATCAAAAAGTGTAGTAGAAGACTATTTAAGTTGTTTTTTTGTTTTTATTTAAGGCAAGGCAAACTTGATATTCCTGACTGGATTGATCTTGTAAAAACTGCAAAAAGAAAAGAACTAGCTCCTTATGACCCTGATTGGTTTTATACCAGAGCAGGTTAGAATAAATTTTTCACATTTGTTGGTCCACAGTAAAAAATACCATATATGTGACCATCCACGGGAAAACATACCTTAACGCTTTAGCGAAGGGTACGAAAATACCGTTTGAACGGCATTTGAAATTTTTAGTAAACCGTTCGAATGCCTAACGAACGGCGTTCGAAAACCATAATAATGAATTAATACGGAAAACCATAATAATGAATTAATGTAAACAGGAGTCGTATAACCATAAGAAAATATCTAATAACTAATGTTCGTTCTGATAATATTGCATTTAAATGGTTTTAGCATGGGTTATCAATGCTTTCCATGTTGGTTAATGTAGTCAGCCGTTCGAACGCCTAGCGAACGGCGTTCGAACGCTAGTAGCCAGCCATTCGAACGCCTAGCGAACGGCTCGATATTTTCACCAAACCGTTCGAATGCTTTCTCTAGCCTTTCGAACGCCGGTTTTTTTTGCTGTTTGAACGCAATTTCGATAAGGTACGTTTTCCCAAAGAGGATCACATATTGCAATATCTATATCATTATTTTTTATCATTCTGAATTTATTGAACTAGTTACTAACATCTAGCTATTTGTGTTTGTGTAAACCATCTAATACGTTTTATTAAAAATATGTGTCTATAGTATTGGAACAGTTAAAAAATAATATGTATTAGTACTGGATTTTTTAATATTTACGCTTTTTGGACATGAATTATTTATAGTATTGCATGCGATTATTAAAATCCATGGTATTGTGCTTCAGGTGCTACTTCAGTACAGAAATCACAAAAAAACGTACAAATTATTGTTTGAATTATTTTTGATGGCTCTTGTTTATATGGCCCTGGGGGGCGGGGGCATTAATTGTGTTTAGATGCGTGAGAATGCCACGTATAGCGGGGAATTAGATCAATTTAGCACACGCCTTGGTCTAATGCCCCGGTATTCCCCAGGTAGGGGGGTGCGGGGCTTTCCACTGACTAGTGCATTAGTACTGAGTATGTAGAGTACAATAACTAAATTACATTTGAAGAGCTAGTACTCTGCAAATCGTGTACACACGGGATGAGTATGATGCAACTTTTGTATTGCTTCACTGACTTCTATAGACTGAATGCATTCTGCTCCAGTTCGGATGAACTATTATAAAAAAGGGATTTTTCTGAGAGTTCTGTTAATGTCTAATATCATTAACATTTAGCACCTTTGCATTCTAAACATTATACACTTGTTGACTGGTGCCGAGGGAAACATCGAGTTTTACGGACACGAAGGTTTCAAAGGTTTGAAACCTGAGGGACCGTAAAACTCGATGTTTCTTGAGGCAAAAGTCAACAAGTGTTTTGTTATATTTTTTTCAACAAAATGCATAGGCTCCATTACGATTTCATCTTGGTTTAGCTTTAATACTTTTGAAGCGGGAAGCTCGAAATCCAAAGTTCTTGATCTGATGCAATAATAATTGTGTATTCACGTGAACAACGCATGATTAAAGCTGACGTCAGAGGGAAACATTGCACTGTTTCCTTCTTCATTGTTGACATCAGAGGGAAACAGTGCAATGTTTCCTTCAGCAGAAAGAAACATTGAGTTTGTTGAACAACACGTGACCATGATTTGACCAATAAGATTTCATCTTTGGCAAAGGAAAGTCTTTAGTATATAACAAAGTAATTTAATGTTACTGTATAATTTTTTTAAGCTTCCATTCTTCGTCATATCTATTTGCGTGGTGGTGTAGGAGTTGGTGCACTGACTAAAGTCTATGGAGGTAAATATTATGGTGCTCATTAATTTAATTACTTGTAATGTACTGCAGGGTTCAAATTAGCAGCTCACTATTCACAATTTGAAATGCTAATTTATTATAATATAGTAAATTATTTTCTACTCAAGCTTTAATGCAAATACAGAAAAATGTTTCTGAACCCTAGACGGGAATCGAACCTGCAACCTTTTTATCTCCTGTTAGATGCTCTAACCATTGAGCTATCAGAACTCAGATGGCAGAACGAATGCTACATTGTGTACTAGTTTGTATGAGCAACATACATACTGGTTTGATTACTGGTTCAATTCCTGTCAGGCACAGAAACATTTTAATGAGTTTGCGTTAAAGCTTGAGTAGCAAACAATATCATCATCATCCGGTCGAGCTTGCTCGGAAATAACCAAGCTGCAGTCATAGTCAGTTTAATATATACACGCTAATTGATATTTTTGCAAATACCAAATTAACTACCGTATATCACGGTGTATAAGTCGATTTCCTAGGACCAAAAATTGATGTAAAAAACCCGACCTCGACTTATACGAAGGGTCGTGAAATCATAGAACGGATAAACTAGTACCCTGTCCTCTCGATGCATCAGGAAATGGGTAAAATCGACACGTGTAAATAGTGCATTTCATGCTAACTTTCATGTTAACTCCTGCTAGCGTAAATAGTAAATACAACATCGACATGCCGTTAAAACGAAGAAAGTACGAAGCAAGTTTCAAATTAAAGGTTATAGACTTTGCCAAAAACTCAAACAACTCTGCTGCTGGACTTAAGTATGGAGTTAACGAAAAGCTCGTTCGAGAATGGCGGAAGCAACAAAAAAAGGACAAATGCACTGATCGTGGATCGAATTGCCACTGGCCGAAACTCGAAGAACAGCTAGCCAAGTGGATCTGTGGATACCATGTATATATCATTTAATCTTTGTAATAACCATTTCTTTGTAAGACTAGCATACTATTATAGAGTAAGTTGTAAATACCGTAGGTTCGATGAAAAGCGTATTTATTTGTTTCCGTAAAATACTTCCGTTTCCTGTTTTAAAGATTTGTTGTATTACGCTATTAAAATTTCCGTGAATATTACTCAATGTCTGCTACCAGTAACTATTTAGTTAAATTGGGACTTGACTTATACACAGGATATCCTAAAAATCACATTTTTTGCCCAAAAATTAGGGGGTCGACTTATGTGCCAGGTCAACTTGTACGCCGTGATATACGGTATGCGTTTAAGAAAAACATATTAATATTATTATTATTATTGCTGTGAGCGCCCAGCCCACTATACTTGACGGCATCCATAATGCCAGCTAGATCTTGATATATGCGATTTTTGTTAATGACGATGATTTTGAGCGTGCACTACGTATGTTCAGCGTTGTCATCATTACTCCGATGCCACTGCCCACTTTCTGCTCGCAGCATTTCCCTTACAATTTGTAACTTCAGTTCTAGTTATCATTATTATATGTATTATCCATATTTTTAGGTCGAAAACGACGAGGTTCCAAACCTTGTCATTTTGAAAAGGGATCAGCTTCAGTTGCTCGAAAAGTTTTACAGTCACTGGAACAGTTAAATTTGGTTGAACAGCATTCCAATGGGTAATCATCTCTTATAATACTAGAAATATGTATACACAATAACCCCTCTCCCACCTGTCCTATCAAACACAATTTTTATATTGATTATTTCAAAGTTTATTTCAAAATTATGTTATTGTACAATATTTACTAGAACAACGACCTTGTCGTTGGTAACAAACTTAAATATAGCTTTGAAAAACGTATTATGATTGGTGATATTTTCAGAATGTTCTGAAAACTAGACTGCTTATTTAGAAACACATTTACCAAAAATCTAACAATGGCGTAATGTTGGAGCAAAGGAAGAGAACAAGAGATGAGTTCTTAGAAGAACTGTTAAAGACTTGAGAAAGAAATAGGCTTAAAAGAAAAGATCACAGTGCATTTCAGCAGACAAACTAATCATCGAAATTGGACCAATATTAATTATAATAACTGTCGTGAATTATTGAATATGTCCATATTAAGCTTTCAGATCCTGATTTATGCAGACAAAAAGATTTTGTTTTCAATATGTCATTATTTTAGCTAGTCATCCTTCATCTTGAAGGCCTAAAACCACTTCTTAGTATCTTATACTGTATCTATTGGCCTCAGCCTGATGAAAACAAGTACAACTTGCACCATAGTCGAAAAAATACTACACGAACCGGAAAATACTATTCGAAAAAGAAATATTTACGAAGATTATTGAATCTTATTTATTATTATTTTGTCAAAGATAATTGTACAAGGAGTTGAAAGAACAACAAAGTTACGTGAAGAATAATCAGATAAAACTGCTTGTTGTTAACAAATTTACGACGGCAAAAAAGTGCCGACGTGATACGCTATTTTCGTTATTCACGTCGGCAATTGCCGAATGCCGCCGCGAATTTCAAAGACTGTTGCCCACTTAATGATTATTGGTAATTGTAGGTTAGGAGGACATGTTGGAAAAATTGGAGGGCAAACTTCTTGGTTCCAGGCCGTTTTTCATGATTGCTAACTAAACATATTTTTCTATTATTGCTGCCAATCTTCTATAATTTTTGTAAACCGTATTAAATGAGATTCGCAATTTCAGCGGAGGCTGCAGTCTTTGGTACACGGCAACTTTGCGCATGTTCTGTTCTTGTTGATGTTTATGTTCGACTGATGGCCATGCAAATTGCAAATGAGTATTATTTTGTGAGCCATAACTGTGACTGTCAGTTATTTATTGCACAATAATAATACTTGTAGTGTTGTGTAAATAAGTCATCACATGTTTTTTAAGTTAAAGATTTGAAAGTTTACTTTAGTTTCGGTTTTCTATAATATAACAGTAAGTCAGAAGTAAATATAAATTTTATTTTTCTTCTGTTTTTAAATTTTGTAAAATTATACAGTAGACTAGTTTATATAATATACAGCGTGCCAATGTAGTTTTCTGAACCACAACAACTGTTCATTGTACAATAATAAAACACCTTATTTCTTTTAAAAGCTATTTTTCTGCTAGAATTAGCATTATATAACTAACACGTTCCTGGGTGTCTGTTGGACTCCCGCAGCAGGCATTCGCAAATAGCACGTACCAAAACCAGACCAAAACAGCCGGCACAAAAATGTACATATAATATAAAACAGCCTTCAAAAAGATCTAAATCCAAAATGAACCCTGGTGTTATATTACGCAAACGTGCGTACCCTTCGTAAAAACCTGTTTACAATACGTTGTAATTCGTGTAGTTTAGGGAGATATTTATTCTTTTTTATTAATTAACATTTTAGAGGTCGAAAAATAACTCCCCAAGGAAGGAAAGATCTCGACCTTATTGCCAGCCAAGTAAGTTTGACAATATAATTGTATTGTTCTGAGGTATTTATTTTTTAGTTGAATCACAGTTTTTCTATCTAAAAACTCACTTTTTCTCTTTGTTTTTTAGCTTTCTGGGGACAAGAAGTCTTAAGCTTATGGATAAAAATATTTGAAATAAACCACTTTAAGAATGAGCTTTGTTGTCCTGTGTAATTAAAGCATCATTGCTATAGAACAACATTGCCAGACAGACAGACAGACAGACAGACAGACAGACAGACAGACAGACAGACAGACATTTTGTGAGATATCGATCCTTGCCGCGCCGAGATTATCACCATCGGTCGCTTCACGACCTCGCTTGCGAGGAGACAATATTATTGTGACAAGACAAAATTGACCGTTCGCTACTTCGCCATGATGTTCTCCGAACCTAATGCAAATGGGCTTGATTGCAAAGGATTTTGGTCTATGTCTTGATTATCTACTCGCAACTTATCATGGCACTGAATCAATCAATAAACAAACAAACAAAACACAAATAAATGAAAAATAATTCACTTTGGTTATATAATTGCCTTAAATATACTATCCATTGTCATAATTGTACATCGCGCATTGAATGTTATTCGTAAAACAAAATATGGTTTATAGTTCATAAGTTTGAGTAAGTTGTTTGATTTCATTCGAGAAAAATGATGTTCTGTTTAACGGCTACATACGCACAAGTGTTGTGAGTAGGGTAGGGCTCTTTGTAAAGATCAATGAGTTCTTACTTTGGTTTCTAAAACACAGTTGAATCATTGCTTAAAACTCAGCCAAAGTTTAATTTACGTACGTTTTAAGCTACGTTTACACACTGCGATTAATTAGGGCAATTTCGTACCCTGCTGCATTTACTCAAGAGAATATTAGGACATTTACTCACGAATGCTCCTTTTTACTTACGTGATTATCTAACATGCACCAGGATACGAAATCAGCAACATTAATCGCAGTGTGTAAACGTAGTATTAACAGTTTTTACAAAATATTTTCCCTAAAAGAAGCAAAAGGGACGTAAACACGTTTACACAAGAGGAAAGGTTTGGTACCATATTCGTTTTGCCGTTTACACCATAGAAAAACTAAAAAACTTCCAGGTTTGGTCGCGTGTCCGGAGATTTTCAATAAACTTTGTATCCGGGGATACTTAGGAATCCAGAATCTTCTGTAGTGTGAGACCCCATAGTTACCAGAGAGTAAAGTATCCGTATTCGCAATGAATCCTCGTAATACTCCTTTATTGTAAACAGCCGACGAATCCAAATACTCCTTTATTGTAAACAGCCTACGAATCCAAATACTCGGTTTGCGGTGAATCCAGAAATTTTTCCAACAAAAATTAAGTTTGTTTTATTTGAAAGAACTCTTAAAATAATGAAGAATAGTAATTTCTAGTTCTTTCATATTTTACTTAGTTCTTGAGATATTTAGAGATGATCTATGACGTCATGAGATGGTTAATACATTTTAACATATTGAAAATCGTGAATATCTTTGATTATTAAATGAAATTACTTGAAACTTTGCATGTAGATACATACCACCAAACTGAAGATCATCGTTCAAGTCTTATGGTTGCCATGGTAACGGATTAGTTTACAGACCTCTTGATTTCAAAAACAAAACTATTTGTTTTCTGACATAGTAGACTTTGTACCAACTTCAAATCTCAGTTTCGAATTGGCTATGACAGTGAACATTTGCTGAACAGGTACCAACCCAATAAGGTTCAGCACTGAAGAGAAAACAAATAATTTTGTTTTCGAAATCAAGAGGTCTGTAAACTAATCTGTTACCATGGCAACCATAAGACTTGAACGATGATCTTCAGTTTAGTGGTATGTATCTACATGCAAAGTTTCAAGTAATTTCATTTTATAATCATAAAGATATTCACGATTTTCAATATGTTAAAATGTATTAACCATCTCATGACGTCATAAATCATCTCATTTGAATATCACATAAGTCTAAATATCTCAAGAACTAAGTAAAATATGAAAGAACTATAAATTACTATTCTTCATTATTTTAAGAGTTCTTTCAAATAAAACAAACTTAATTTTTGTTCATGTTCTTGATGCATAAAATTACGCTAATCGCAATTTTTCTTAAGAGCGAGGTTCTAAATCCAAAACCATTGCATAAACATGATGATTCTTGTTTTACTTAAACATCTTTTCATCATAGCATATCCAATATTTATTCCAGTTCTACCAGACGATCTCCCTCGGAAATCTTGTCCCCAGGCTTGCAATAAACCTTTTTAACCTAAACAAGTAAAATCAGTAAAAACCAGTGGCGTAGCTATGCTCAAAATTTTGGGAGAGCAACGGAGAATTTGGGGGTGCAGTTAGATTAGATCCCCCCAGAAAATTTTGAGTGAGGGCATTTCCCATGATTTCTGAGACGAATTTTGCCAAAAAAATTACCTTTGAAAAAAAATTTAAATAAAATAGATGACAACATTAATTTGTATATCACTGGAGTCCTTGACCAACTGGTATTAAAGTCAGGATAAACTTCATCTTGCAGACCCTAATCTCTTGTTTAGTGCTATATGGGAGCCGACGCTGGTCAAAAGGACAGAAGGCTCTGATTCCACTGGTAAGCCTATCAGCGTCACAATTAGCAACAGAAACACACTTCAAATTTCAAAGAAGCAAAAGTTCTATTCAGGTGACTCCCTGGGGGCCCCCCAAGTTAAAAACCCAAATAAGTTCTTACACATTTGGTGTGCACTGCGAAATTAGGCTATTTACGTTATAAAAATGCAACTGCAGTCCAAAAATAAATTACTTGTAAATAAAAGGTCTTTAAGTATGTTTAGAACTAGGAGTTCTTATCAGAAGTGAAATGCTGCCTCGGAACATACACAGGAGCAGTGGGTATGTTAGAAAGGTATTCCCGTTCGTTTGTTTGATTTGAAATATGACCGCACGACCGCCAGTTATAAACTCCGACGTTCAATTCAGCAAAGTTACTAACGTGAAGTTCGATTTGGCAAGAGGTGTTGCTTGAATGGAAAATTTATAACTTCGCGAGGCTTGCTCTTTCGAGTAAATGTTGTTTGAATGAGATGTATGGCGTTCAAATGGTCACATTGAATTTTGATATTATAATACCATATGTTATTTTAATAATTCAAGGCTATATATGATTGACACGTGGTGTAGATTCTACATTCTATTTATTTGATCCTCTATGCTATAAGTATAGAAAATTTCTAGCATCATTCTGTTGGCATGTCTACTGCTCTTGTGTCAGTCCAGAGGGCCAGAGGCAGCATTTTACTTCTGATAAGAACTCCTAGTCAGTAATATATCCACCTCGACCAAATGGCAACCAGCCGCTCGGACACCACGTGTAGTGGATCGCGACCGCATCGCGAGTGCCCCCCCCCCCGTTTCCCCCCGAATTTGCGAACAGATATGAAAATTTTTCAATAATCGAGATCTTGTCGGCTATATATAGCTCGGTAAAGGAACTGGGTACGAGTTAACAGAGGAACGTCAAGAATAGTGTGCTGAGGGGAGGCAGCAATTAATGTTAATAAACGTCTTACAGTATCTGATCTTGTGCTCGACAAATAACGTTTTCATTCTCGTATTCTATGCTTCTGGGTGCAGCCATTTTAGAGTTTGCTCGACGGCTCAACGTTGATGTACAGCGGCGGTTTTCTTTCCAATTTTTACGTCATTCGAGTGCTTGTCCCTTGTTTTCTATGCATTCATTGCCGTACAAAAGCATAAAATACGAGAATTGAACAAGTTATTTCTCGAATATACAATTAACAATTATTGGACGAGGTTGAGCAAAATGTGTTAATATACACACTGCTGTAGTGAATGTGCGAGAGCTTGGAGTATCGACAAGCTCGTATCCTTAGTGTTACAGAAGATGGTTTACAGGTTCGATTCCTGTCTGGGACTCGTTTTCTGAGGATACGAGCTTGACTATAACCCATGTGTGTCGTCTGTCTAATCCAAGCTCTCCAACATTCACTACAGCAGTGTGTATATTAACACATCCAAACATTACATATATCAACCAGCACATCATTGTAATCTTCGCTCTCCATCTGAGTCTCGGTGGCTCAATGGTTAGAGCGTCTCACCGGCAATCAGAAGGTTACAGGTTCGATTCCTGTCCGGGACTCAGAATCATTTTCTGAGGATACGAGCTTGATGATCGCCCATGTATCTTTGAGCAAAATATCGTGATTTGTCACGTAGCGAGCAGATCAATTATTTGCCGATGTCGAAGGCAGAGGCAAATAATTGATCTGCGAGCCACTGACAAATCACCATATTTTGCGATAACCGGGTTCAATAATTCAATTTATGTTTTCTAGCAAGATCTAACCAATGAAGCTTTGGTGTAAAGGTCTCCACATTCTTTTTTCTCGCTTCCACGTCATGTATGCCTAAAGCTGGTTACTTCATGTAAGCCTGTCCCCAACACATCTATAATCCTAACCAAAATTTTGTGTCAAGACAAAAATCGGCATACATGAAGTAGTCTCCCTTGACTTGATAATACTAGCTCATCTTCTTCCAATTTTCTTTCATTTGTGTATCGGCGAAATACATATTGAGGGCCATTTTACTTGCCCTTTTCGTGTTTTTGGCATTTTTTCGATAGCATTGACGCGCATGAGCAGAATATTATTCAGTAGAGCAATCTTGCTCAGTAATGCGCATGTGCAGCTTGTTATTTGTTACTTTTCCAGAAAAGCCAAAATGTGTTTTGAGTCGCCCAAGAAGCTTGTCGTGGTCAAGAGTGTCGAACGCTGCTGATAGATCTAATAGTACAAGTATAACTTCCTGGTGGCTATCAAGAGTTCTCAGAATGTCATTAGTAACTTTCAGCAGCGCAGTCTCGGTGGAGTGAAACTGACGGTACGCCGATTGTAGGGACGGATATACATGTTGTAGGTGGTCAGATGCGCATGCGCTTTGTGCAACTATTTTCTCTATTACTTTACTGAGGAAGGCGATGTTGCAGGCAACCGGTCTAAAACTTGGAAGAAGCTCTCTGTCAAGGCCGTACTTCTTCAGTCGTGGACTAATATGTGACATCTTCAGTGAGTTTGGAAATATGCCGTTGGAAAGAGATGACCTTGTTATATTCCCTATCATAGTAGTCAAGAGATCCAATTGATTCTTAACCACGTGTGTTGGTATAGGATCCAGTGAGCAGGTCTTAGCTGACATGGATTTAGTAATATCTTGAAGCGGTCACTAGGAAGATGAAATTCTTTAAGCTCACTGGTTGGTGGTTTTAGCACTTGAGACGTGACCTTTGTTGTTACTCGTGACTTGTGTGCTTCAAGCTCTGGTCTGATAAGTCGGATCTTATTTACAAACAAGACGCCTGTCCAGGATTTACTCGGGCTACTGTGTTCTGTAATCAGGCACTCGAGGCGTTGTGCAGCGCTCGTTTAAAGAAGTGGGAAACTTTTAGAAGCAATGTAGTTACGTAGAGTTGGGCTAGAATTGTGCGAGCTATTTTGATTGTATACATATATCCAAGATTGATGAGGGGCGAAGAAAAATCAGGCGACTGCAGCATGCTGCAGCCTAGCCCTCCCCCCAATGCAGAACGCCTGACACGCAGACGAAAGTTAATGTAAACACTAAACACCGCCACGGCCACGGCAATGCTATTTTTTCTAATATCTGTTCGATTGAAGGTCTTCGTGTGTCAAAACTTATATAAAAATCAACGGCAAGGTACACGAAACATATCTGTTACGAAATTACAACGGTTTAATGGACATAAATGGGTAAACGTCGAAGAGATCTTGAAGCCATGTCGTTTGATTAAAGACGAGTTTTGGGTACTTTAATCGTTTACACATTTCCTCATATAACATCTGATCTTTAGACTAAACATACAGCGTTCGATTCGCCAAATTCAAGTGATTATCTCGATATAGAATTGATTTAAATCGGACAAAAACACGTTTCATAATGATATAAAATATTACGAAGTTTCACGGGATAAATATCAATACAGTATAATATTTCCCTGTCCTTCGGAAGTTATCCATTCCGCCTTCATGATTGATCTCTCATCTGTGTCTCTCTCATCTTGGAGAGAATCTTTGCAATTGTTAGCGGGTTTATAGGTCTCGTAAATGCTTTTCCGACTGCGATTCATTGACAATAAAAGGAAAATCCGAAATCGCATTAATTCGCTTGCATGTATAGGCTCTGTGAAACTGTGATGCACTTTGATATATAGAATAACGTTTGTGCATGTTGACGTTACGTCCACTGTTCTGTGAGTTCTTTCTTTCGGACCAGCTTTACCTTTGGGCGAGATGTTAGTAGGTTTTGTGAGTCAGAGAACTCGACCAAAAGAAAACAGCTGTCGAAAAGAAAGAACTCGGCTATTGACCCGCAACATGCCTCACGGTTCGCAAAAGCCTCACGGCCGGAAATATTATTGCACAATTTTGCCAATTTTTGGAACCCCAAAAATAAAAATAATAAAAATAACGAAGCCGAATTTAAGACTCGTGCTAGGATTTCGAGTAAAAAGTCATTAAACCTTCGCGAGGGCTTCCTGTGATGTATGCCTTTTCCGGACCGGTAAGTTTTGGCGGGAAAATTTCTGAGTTGATTTAGATGAAAATAAAAGAGGATTTGAGTATGTTCGTTGAAAAAGTTCGAACAATAACACGTGGAACATTAGTGCTGCTTTTCTTGAAAGCTGTTTATCTATAAGTGAAGAAAATGAATGCCTAACGACCAGTAACGCGTGTAAACATGAAGCGAAATCAACAAGCTCAGAGGTAAGGTTAACAGCAACATCTGAAGACAAACACAACGTTAAAAACAGAGAACAAAATTAACCAAAAGCCATATCATAAATGTCTTATTAACCTCGTTTGCTTGGTCTGTACGGTAAAGTATTTTCGGTTTTTTCGCACAGACCTCGCTCCTTCGTCGCTCGGTCTGTACGAAAACCTCAGGCAAATACTTTACCGTACAGACCTCGCACTCGGTTAATAAGTCTTTAATACTAATAGGCAATAAGTATAGGTATATGCAAATATAGGTGGAAGACTATATGGTTGTTAACATGAAGTATATACCCAAAAATGCAAGTTCAATGCCTTCCTGTTAGAAATACAACCCAGGACCATGGATCTCTCGACCAGCGGTCTAACCGACTGAGCTGCAGAAGCCGTTGCCTTGAGCCATAGTCAGTAGAGGCGGATGGTTTGGAAGCTCCATTGACTTTCAAGATGACACAATGGTCATGTTATTGAATTGGTTATATGGGTTAGGGTTAGGAAAACACTTAAGGCGGGGGCTTAGGAAAACATTAAGGCGGGGGTTAGGTTAGGGTGTCTATTTTAATATATTAAATATGAAGTTTTAGCAATTGGTGCGCGAAACATGACGATACTACCTTGGATTGGAGAAAGTGTTTGTTATTGGTTGGAGAAAGGAAATTCTATGGACACGTGACGGCGAAGGACTCTCAACACGTGACGATGAAGGACTACACTAATTAAATCCAAACGTTGTTATTAGATGACTGTTTCATTATACAGAAAATAGAATATGTTCACTGACCATGAAAGTGAACAACAACATAGAACAATGACTTTTGCGAACTTCCAAACCATTCCAGCTACTAAAGCTGGATTTCGATTAAGCGAATATAGTCGCGCGAATGACTTTTCTATTGTACAAATTGGATGGTTTTCTACTTGGTTGCACACGAGCGCTCTTAAAACAAAAGGAGAAAGTCGTTCGCGCGACTACATTCGCTTAATCGAAATCCAGCTTTAAAGCCTGGTTGTCATATGCATGGTTGCAGTCGTCGTGCAACAGTTGCACGATAGCTACGCAACTATATGGGAACAACTGTTTTTTCTTGTCGTGCAACCCAGTTGAGCTTCGCAGCTGTTGCACGACCGGGTTGCAGAGATAAACGCGAGTTCTATTTCTGCAACCCACTACATCGCCATCGCACGACAACTAGGAAATGAGAACGGCCCAGAACGGCCTTAAAACTGTTGCGCGACTAAATTTACCCAGAAATCCTTGAAGCCATCCTCGTTCCCAGTGCTCTGGTGTGGGAACGTTACCCATCATCCCTACGGTTGCGTCGCAGGCTATGTTCGAAGTGAATAATATTGTCATTTCGGTATATCTGACTATGGAACAGGCTTTGAAACGTAATCTAAACAGTATCCAAGATTTTATGAGAAGTGCAAAAGTATCGTGTGATATACGACAAGTTCTCGAACGATTTTAAAGATCGACAAAAGAAAGAGATGATTAAAACCACGTCATGATTAAAATAAGCATATTTTCCACAAGAAGTAAAGCACTCTCGTCCAGAGGAGCCATGTTCAAAAATTGGCGCGCTTTTCGCGATCGTCGCGCGTTTCGCACGTATCCAAATCACACAACTGTTGCGCGACATCTGCAACCAAAATCATGCAACTATTGCGTGATTGTTGCACAACTACTACAACCACATGAGAACCAGGCTAGTCTTAATCGAAATCCAGCTTAACTATGCGTGAGCTTAGCCACTAGTTCAGTATATATGGTGATGTAGGTAATGCAATAGGGTATATTAAAGTTAATATTTGGCATTTACACTTGGTGAATCAGATGAAGGTGAATCATATATCCGAATATAGTTAAAAAAGTTTCAGCACGTTTATACTTCTTGAGGCAATTAAAAAGGGCAAATATCGCAACAAAGGAACTTATTACATTCTACACTACTTGTGTCCGCACAATCATCGAGTATGCCTGCCCAGTTTTTCACAATGGTCTGCCAAAGTATTTATCGGATGACCTTGAAAGGTTGCAGAAGCGGGCCTTACGAATAATTTTTACCTCCATCAATTACTCCGATGCGCAACAAGCAAGTAATTTAATACCTCTCAATGATCGTATGGAAGCACTGACAAGTAGTCTTTTTTGAAGAAATTTGTAACAATAACAATCATAAACTATATATAACTTACTTCCTCAAATTAACAAATGTTCCTTAAATTTGAGAAACAAACGCACTTTTAATGGCCCTCTTTGTAGAACAAACAGGCTTAAGAACAGCTTTATATATAGTAATTGTTTTTTAGTCCCGTATTCGAGTGCGCCGATAATGTTTCCCTCTGATACATGTACATATTTTATAACAGACTTATTTTTAATAATTTTTACTTAGTGATATCTTCTTTTATCTTTATATATATATATATATATTGTATTGGATGTAAAGTTTAACGCAATTCAGCCGTTTTGGGCTGTAATGGTTTTTACTGAAATAAAGTATCTATCTAAATCTATATCTATCTATCTATCCGAAGGAAAAGTTACGGTTGTCGAATGATATACTTTCGAGTCAACTCACCAAACTATTCCTTCATCTGATTTACCGAGCGTAAATGCCAAATATATTAACTATGGCGATACATGGACGATCGTCAAGCTCATATCCTCAGAAAAATTATTCTGAGCCACGGACAAGAATGATCGCTTTCTGATCGCTCAGTAAATAGTTAGTTTTGTTTTCCCTCGAGTCTCGATTGTTTCCCTCGTTCTTCGTCTCGTATATATAATATACATGTTCTTTTCATTAAAAAAGATCTTGTGAACTCTCATGAATTTTCACATGATGTAATTAAAATCAACGACAGTAAGTGGTTTCTAACCTTGCCAGATCTTTGGACACATAAGCTATTTTGCATCTTCATCGCCTCAACGACACAAACCTCCTGACCTTCAGAGACCTAAAGAACAAGTATAACTTGGATAAGCAAATAAATAATGCGCCTAAGAAACCTTCCATCATGCGGCGAGGGCACGCACCTTGTTTTAAACAGTAAACGGGTTTCTATATAGACCATTCGCAGTTATATCGGAAATTTGACATGAAACTTAAAGGCTGTACCAATACAGCTGCAGTTGTGGCTGTACCAATACCAGCTGTTGTGGTCTAGTGGTTACCACACATGTCTATGAGCTGGGAGACACAGGTTCAAATCCTAGGTCGCACCTCCACTCAGGGTCTTAAAAATAATTGAGGAGAAAGTGCTGCCTTTGCAATAATATTATCAGCAAATGATAAGACTTTCGGGTCTTCTCGGATAACGACCTTAAATCGTAGCACTAAACTAAACTAATATTTGGTCGCTATATTACTGTCGGCACTTTTTGACAAAGTAGATAGGGATTGAAGTCATTAGAGCTTCCTTTACTAAGATAATTGAGAGCATGGGAAAATTTCTTTAGAAGACAGCTTTTGAGTTAAATATATACGTATACTTTGTAGCATAAAGAAGAACGTTGGAATATAATATAATTGCCTCATTAGCTATCATGGAGAGAGCTTTATTAAGTTTTTATTAATATTTTTCCCAAAGTATTTTTCGCATAGTTTCTAGCTCCTTCTTTTCAGTGATATGTCACTGATCACCGTCTCCACTAACAGCTTTTATTATATAAAAAGCAGTGTTTAATAAGGATTTCCGCCACTATAATAAATTCGATAATCAAACTACATATAAATGTTTCTTAACCCAAACAAACTGATGTGAATTATTAGTGATAATCTCACATGTGCCGGATTATCATGATTTAATGCTGTAATGTTTGTTAGGAAATGGGACTATTTTTTAAATAATATATAATAAACAGAACAATACATTCGCTTTGCTCATTCGTGATATATGCTGTTAAACACTCGAAATAAATTTCATATTTCCGCACATCTGCATGTGTATTATTCTATATTTCTATAACATATATATTAAGTTTGACAATGACTTTCGAATAAAGTCGAAATATTACCGTTTTGAGTTGAAACAATATATGGTGTGTTTCTTGCTTTCTTTCTAAAAATTGTCGGGTGGGATTAATGGCTTTTGGTTTAAATAAAGCCAATTATCGCTTGTTTTTCATTCACAAATATAGTCGCGTAAAGATCGCCTCAAAAAAGTAACAAAATTGATTCATTAATTTAAGGCAAGGTAATACGAACAAGTTGTGTAACAGATCAGGCAGGTTTCACTGAGGACAGTTTCATATCAAAGTTCTTGAACTTTATTGTACCTCCAGTATACTAATTACATTGCACCTGTTTTTTTGCGTCAACATTAAACGGTAGTTGTTACATTGTTCTAAATCGGTTTCTCGGGGGAGAGGTACAGTATTTTAAAAACTGCTGAACTTATTTGTGTATATGTGAAGTAGTACATGTTTCTCGATAATTTTTATTGTAGGTGTTTCTTTCGTGAAGTAAGATAAGCTTACCTAGCTTCACAAAATAAATTGGAATTGGAGATTGGAATTTTTAAACGACTTTCGACAGTTATTAGAGCCTCTTTTAGTAAGATAATTGAGAGCATGGGGAAATTTCCTTAGAAGACAGCTTTTGAATCAAATGGTCCTTTTGTAGCATAAAGTACATTGGAATATATAATTAACTATCATGGAGCAAGGTTTATTAAATTAATTTATTTCGCATAGTTTCTAGCTCGTTCTTTTTAGTGATGTCATCACTGTCTCTACTAACATCTAAATAATAAAGAAATACCTAATGGTTTCCGTGTTTGGATACTGTGATCCAAACACGCGGGAAGTTGCGAGACTGGAGAAAAGCGTAAAAAAACACGAGCCGCTAGGCGAGTGTTTTTTAGCTTTTCGAAAGTCGAGCAACTTCCCAAGTGTTTGGATCACAGTATCCAAACACGGAAAAACTGTTAGGTATTTCTTTTATAAAATAATACAAGAGAACGAGCAGCAAAACGTAAGGACATTTTTGGCGGGAAATTTCCGTGTTTCGATGGCATGATCCAAACACGGGTATTGACCAATCAGAGCCTGCGTAGCATATATGTTATTTTATAAACAGCTTTTATTATATAAAAGGCAGTATTTTCTAAGGATTTTCGCCACTAACAAATTTGATAATCAAACTGATGTGAATTATTTGTGATAATCTCACATGTGCCGGATTATCATGATTCAATGCTGTAATGTTTGTTAGGAAATGGGACTATGGGAGTATTTTTTATACAATATACAATAAACAGAACAATACATTCGCTTTGCATGCTTCGGGAGTGGATTTTGGTTTTCTTTACTAAGATAATTGAGAGCATGGGAAGATTTCTTTAGAAGACAGCTTTTGAGTTAAATATATACGTATACTTTGTAGCATAAAGAAGAACGTTGGAATATATAATTGCCTCATTAGCTATCATGGAGCGAGCTTTGTTAAGTTTTTATTAATATTTTTCCCAAAGTATTTTTCGCATAGTTTCTAGCTCCTTCTTTTTAGTGATATGTCACTGATCACCGTCTCCACCAACAGCTTTTATTATATAAAAAGCAGTGTTTAATAAGGATTTCCGCCACTATAATAAATTCGATGATCAAACTACACATAAATGTTTCTTAACCCAAAGAAACTGATGTGAATTATTAGTGATAATTTCACATGTGCCGGATTATCATGATTCAATGCTGTAATGTTTGTTAGGAAATGGGACTATTTTTTAAATAATATATAATAAACAGAATACATTCGCTTTGCTCATTCGTGATATATGCTGTTAAACACTCGAAATAAATTTATATTTCCGCACATCTGCATGTGTATTATCCTATATTTCTATAACATATATTAAGTTTGACAATGACTTTCGAATAAAGTCGAAATATTACCGTTTTGAGTTGAAACAATATATGGTGTGTTTCTTGCTTTCTTTCTAAAAATTGTCGGGTGGGATTAATGGCTTTTGGTTTAAATAAAGCCAATTATCACTTGTTTTTCATTCACAAATATAGTCGCGTAAAGATCGCCTCAAAAAAGTAACAAAATTGATTCATTAATTTAAGGCAAGGTAATACGAACAAGTTGTGTAACAGATCAGGCAGGTTTCATTGAGGACAGTTTCATATCAAAGTTCTTGAACTTTCTTGTACCTCCAGTATACTAATTACATTGCACCTGTTTTTTGCGTCAACATTAAACGGTAGTTGTTACATTGTTCTAAATCGGTTTCTTCGAGAGGTATTTTCAAAACTGCTGTACTTATTTATGTATATTTGAAGTAGTACATGTTTCTCGATAATTTTTATTGTAGGTGTTTCTTTCGTGAAGTAAGATAAGCTTACCCGGAGGCCCCATTACTATATATAGCGGCACTCATGTAGCTTCACAAAATAAATTGGAATTGGAGATTGGAATTTTTAAACGACTTTCGCCAGTTATTACAGCCTCTTTTAGTAAGATAATTAGAGCATGGGGAAATTTCCTTAGAAGACAGCTTTTGAATTAAATGGTCCTTTTGTAGCATAAAGTACATTGGAATATATAATTAACTATCATGGAGCAAGGTTTATTAAATTAATTTATTTCGCATAGTTTCTAGCTCGTTCTTTTTAGTGATGTCATCACCGTCTCTACTAACATATAAATAATAAAGAAATACCTAATGGTTTCCGTGTTTGGATACTGTGATCCAAACACGCGGGAAGTTGCGAGACTGGAGAAAAGCGTAGAAAAACACGAGCCGGTAGGAGAGTGTTTTTTATTAGCTTTTCGAAAGTCGAGCAACTTCCCAAGTGTTTGGATCACAGTATGCAAACACGGAAAAACTGTTAGGTATTTCTTTTATAAAATAATACAAGAGAACGAGCAGCAAAACGTAAGGAAATGTTTGGCGGGAAATTTCCGTGTTTCGATGGCATGATCCAAACACGGGTATTGACCAATCAGAGCCTGCGTAGCATACATGTTATTTTATAAACAGCTTTTATTATATAAAAGGCAGTATTTTCTAAGGATTTTCGCCACTAACAAATTTGATAATCAAACTGATGTGAATTATTTGTGATAATCTCACATGTGCCGGATTATCATGATTCAATGCTGTGATGTTTGTTAGGAAATGGGAGTATTTTGAATACAATATACAATAAACAGAACAATACATTCGCTTTGCATGCTTCGGGAGTGGATTTTGGTTTTATTGAAGCCATAAAGAACAAGTATAACTTGAATAAGCAAATAAATAATAAGCCTAAGAAACCTTTCCAGCATGCGGCGAGGGCACGCACCTTGTTTTAAACAGTAAACGGGTTTCTATATAGACCATTCACAGTTATATCGGAAATTTGACATGAAACTTAAAGGCTGCACCAATATTTGGTCGCTATATTACTGTCGGCACTTTTTGACAAAGTAGATAGGAATTGAAGTCATTATAGAGCTTCCTTTACTAAAATAATTGAGAGCTTCTTTAGAAGACAGCTTTTGAGTTAAATATATACGTCCTATACTTTGTAGCATAAAGAAGAACGTTGGGATATATAATTGTCTCATTCGCTATAATGGAGCGAGCTTTATTAAGTTTTTATTAATTTTTTTCCCAAAGTATTTTTCGCATAGTTTCTAACTCCTTCTTTTTAGTGATATGTCACTGATCACCGTCTCCACTAACAGCTTTTATTATAGAAAAAGCAGTGTTTAATAAGGATTTCCACCACTATAATAAATTCGATAATCAAACTACATATAAATGTTTCTTAACCCAAACAAACTGATGTGAATTATTAGTGATAATTTCACATGTGCCGGATTATCATGATTCAATGCTGTAATGTTTGTTAGGAAATGGGACTATTTTTTAAATAATATATAATAAACAGAACAATACATTCGCTTTGCTCATTCGTGATATATGCTGTTCAACACTCGAAATAAATGTCATATTTCCGCACATCTGCATGTGTATTATTATCCGATATTTCTATAATATATATTAAGTTTGACAATGACTTTCGAATAAAGTCGAAATATTACCGTTTTGAGTTGAAACAATATATGGTGTGTTTCTTGCTTTCTTTCTAAAAATTGTCGGGTGGGATTAATGGCTTTTGGTTTAAATAAAGCCAATTATCACTTGTTTTTCATTCACAAATATAGTCGCGTAAAGATCGCCTCAAAAAAAGTAACAAAATTGATTCATTAATTTAAGGCAAGGTAATACGAACAAGTTGTGTATAACAGATCAGGCAGGTTTCATTGAGGACAGTTTCATATCAAAGTTCTTGAACTACCTGTTTATTTGCGACAACATTAAACGGTAGTTGTTACATTGTTCTAAATCGGTTTCTCCGAGAGGTATTTTCAAAACTGCTGAACTTATTTGTGTATATGTGAAGTAGTACATGTTTCTCGATAATTTTTATTGTAGGTGTTTCTTTCGTGAAGTAAGATAAGCTTACCTGGAGGCCCCATTACTATAGCGGCACCCATGTAGCTTCACAAAATAAATTGGAATTGGAGATTGGAATTTTTAAACGACTTTCGCCAGTTATTGGAGCCTCTTTTAGTACGATAATTGAGAGCATGGGGAAATTTCCTTAGAAGACAGCTTTTGAATTAAATGGTCCTTTTGTAGCATAAAGTACATTGGAATATATAATTAACTATCATGGAGCAAGGTTTATTAAATTAATTTATTTCGCATAGTTTCTAGCTCGTTCTTTTTAGTGATGTCATCACCGTCTCTACTAACATCTAAATAATAAAGAAATACCTAATGGTTTCCGTGTTTGGATACTGTGATACAAACACGCGGGAAGTTGCGAGACTGGAGAAAAGCGTAAAAAAACACGAGCCGCTAGGAGATAGCCTACGTCATAGTCTGTGAAATTTTGAAAACCACAGACTTGAACCAGCGCCGTTAATCGTGTTCTGTGACGTAGCTACTATAAGGAATTTAAATAGTAGACCACGATTGGTCGCTTAGAAAATTTAGTTAATACGTGATATTCAATTGGTTAAGAACTACTTCCGTTTTCAATGTTGTTTACCACGAAGACAGTTTCTCAGCCGCCTCAACGTATTCTTTGTAAACGAGATTAAAGTTTGCTAATACTTTGGCAAAGGATGACTGTTTATAGTCGGCATAATTTTGGTTCGAGGATGATCACACAGTCGAAGAGATGCGGGAATCGAATTGTTAATCATACGATATTTCCAGGTAGCCGTCGAGTGTCGATTCTCGTTATGCTGTTTCGTTTTCGCTTTTCAGCTTGTCCCAGGGGCGTAGGAAGCTTTGTAAAGTTAGGGGGGCCGACCAAATTTTTCGCGAGGTTTTCTATAAGGGTCCGGGGGTATGGCCCCCCCGAAAAATTTTGGAATCTAGATTCCCGCAAAATGGCATTTCCTACATTCTGAGTGGTGATTTTTCAGCTCAGAAGTTTATAATATTTCATATTTTGGACTGTTTCGCTCTATATCAGAGCTCATCACCATACTTAGGAACCACCAGGGGCGGCGTGGCCCCCGAAAATTTGGTGACGGTGGGCCCCAAGCAGCTGTGAGCAGTGGGCCCCCAATCGAATAGTTTTCCCGGGCCCTATTTTTGAGCCACGCCGCCCATATATTAATGCAATGGTCAGCGAGTTCGACATACCGGGCTACCTTTTAGCCTCAATCATTCCGCGATTTCCGCCCTTCTGCTTGGTTAAAAAAGAAAGCCTACTAGAGTAGACCCATTTAAACTAGAGAAATATTAGTACTTTAGTTTAGTAAAACACTCGGGTTAACATGCAAAGATATTGTGATTATTTTTTTTAATTACTTCTATATGACAGTTTAACAGAACATTAATAGGAAGATGTTGTTTTCCAACTTGTCTGAAATATCATACATTCTATGAATTTGATTAATATACGATTACAAATACTTCTACTTTCGAATTCAATTTTTTTGCTGCAATTTTTCTTTCAAATTCAATTATTTTTGGGGGGGCCGAAAGCTATTCCGGCCCTACGCCCCTGGCTTGTCCTATTTGTCTATTAGAACTAAGTTTGCTCTTCATATGATTTCTTAAACTTTTACTGTAAATACTCGTTAGTTGCTATAAGCATGACTTGCTCCAAGTCTGCCTCTTGATTGTTTCGGGTTTGTTTAAGGTTTGGTTTGTTTCGAGAATACGGGACGGGTTTGATTCGAGACAGCTAGGTTCTTTTCAAAACCTTGAAACAAACCCGCTTTTGAAACTAAACCACTCTCGAAATAAACCCGTCTTCTCGAAACAAACCCGTCTTTAAATAAACCCGAAACAATCAAGAGGCAGACTTGGAGCAAGTCTACTATAAAGCATAAACACAATCTATAAGCATTGCGAATAATCGGCATAAATTACAGAACACACAATTTGGCTCTGATGCACAGACGCTACTTAGCGCCGCCTTTTTGCGCCCGCGAGCGTCTGTACGCAGGCTACTAGGCGAGTGTTTTTTAGCTTTTCGAAAGTCGAGCAACTTCCCAAGTGTTTGGATCACAGTATCCAAACCCGGAAAAACTGTTAGGTATTTCTTTTATAAAATAATACAAGAGAACGAGCAGCAAAACGTAAGGAAATTTTTGGCGGGAAATTTCCGTGTTTCGATGGCATGATCCAAACACGGGTATTGACCAATCAGAGCCTGCGACAGCTTTTATAATATAAAAGGCAGTATTTTCTAAGGATTTTCGCCACTAACAAATTTGATGATCAAACTGATGTGAATTATTTGTGATAATCTCACATGTGCCGGATTATCATGATTCAATGCTGTAATGTTTGTTAGGAAATGGGACTATGGGAGTATTTTTTATACAATATACAATAAACAGAACAATACATTCGCTTTGCATGCTTCGGGAGTGGATTTTGGTTTTATTGAAGCCATAAAGAACAAGTATAACTTGGATAAGCAAATAAATAATGCGCCTAAGAAACCTTTCCATCATGCGGCGAGGGCACGCACCTTGTTTTAAACAGTAAACGGGTTTCTATATAGACCATTCGCAGTTATATCGGAAATTTGACATGAAACTTAAAGGCTGCACCGATATTTGGTCGCTATATTACTGTCGGCACTTTTTGACAAAGTAGATAGGGATTGAAGTCATTATAGAGCTTCCTTTACTAAGATAATTGAGAGCATGGGAAAATTTATTTAGAAGACAGCTTTTGAGTTAAATATATACGTATACTTTGTAGCATAAAGAAGAACGTTGGAATATATAATTGCCTCATTAGCTATATCATGGAGCGAGCTTTATTAAGTTTTTATTAATATTTTTCCCAAAGTATTTTTCGCATAGTTTCTAGCTGCTTCTTTTTAGTGATATGTCACTGATCACCGTCTCCACCAACAGCTTTTATTCTATAAAAAGCAGTGTTTAATAAGGATTTCCGCCACTATAATAAATTCGATAATCAAACTACATATAAATGTGTCTTAACCCAAACAAACTGATGTGAATTATTAGTGACAATCTCACATGTGCCGGATTATCATGATTCAATGCTGTAATGTTTGTTAGGAAATGGGACTATTTTTTAAATAATATATAATAAACAGAACAATACATTCGCTTTGCTCATTCGTGATATATGCTGTTAACCACTCGAAATAAATTTCTTATTTCCGCACATCTGCATGCATGTGTATTATTCTATATTTCCATATTATCCTATATTTCTATATTTCTAAGCAGTGTTTAATAAGGATTTCCGCTACTATAATAAATTCGATAATCAAACTGATGTGAATTATTAGTGATAATCTCACATGTGCCGGATTCATGATTCAATGCTGTAATGTTTATTAGGAAATGGGACTTTTTTTTAAATAATATATAATGAACAGAACAATACATTCGCTTGATACATCTGCATGTATTATTCTATATTTCTATAACATATATTAAGTTTAACAATGACTTTCGAGTAAAGTCGATATTATTACCGTATTATTACCGAGTTTACAATATGTCTCCCGTGGCGGTGTGTTTCTTGCTTTCTTTCTAAAAATTGTCGGTTTGGTATTTTTTACACAATAATTGTATTTCCAGACCAGAAAGGCAACGAGTCAGTGTTTACATTTACGCCCACGAAGGGACGGTCTAACGGCCTTCTGAATTTAAACACTCTCCTCCGCATGAGAGGCTTCTTGCGCTTTTTTTAGAGTTCGGGCCAAATAGTTTGGGCTTGCAATTCCGCACCCCATTCTCTCCACGCGTTCCCAAAACACCCTGTGAGCCTAATACAATCTAATAGTCCACCTATAGTATATTACATTATTATTACAAATAAAAGCGCAAGAAGCCTCTGCGGAGGAGAGTGGAATTTAAATGTGACAAGCGCGCGAGACGCTAACGAAGGGGGCGGGGCAACCACAGTCAACGGCCTTCCGAACGGCCTGACTCGTTGCCTTTCTGGTCTGGTTGCCTGTAATTTGTCCTGATTGTCGATAAAACATTTTAATAGCGATTTAATACAATTACTGTGTAAAAAATACCAAATAAACCCGATTTACTGTTAAACTCGCTTCACTAATAGACTCCCTGTGGTTTCATTGAGGACAGTGCTCCAGTATATATATGAATTATATTGAAGCTGTTTTTGTTCTAAATCGGTTTCACTGAGAGGTATTTTCAAAGCTGCTGAACTTAATTGTATACATATGTAAACTAGTACATGTTTCCCGATAATTTGTATATTGCAGGTTTTTCTTTAGTGAAGTAAGATAAGCTTACCTTGGAGGCCCTACTACTAGCAGCACTGTAGCTTCACAAAGTGGCATATTGGGATTGAGATTGGATTTTTAAACGTCTTTCCCCAGTCATTAGAGCCTCTTTTACTAAGACAATATTGAGAGCATGGGAAAATTTCCTTAGTAGACAGCTTTTGAATTAAATGGTCCTTTTGTAGCATATAGAACAGCATTAGATCGTTATATAATTGCTCCATTAGCTATCATGGAGCAAGGTACAAAAGCACGTTGCATCACTTAGCAAACGTCAAACCAGAACCTTCATCGAGTTTTCGTGAAGGTTTCCAAGATGTCGCGCGGTAGTTCTAACTCGACGGGTAGTTGGGCATCAAAATATGAATTTGTTGCTGTACAGTGGGAGGTCGCCATTGTAGCGTCTGTATTCAGTGGTGTCCTTGGTATTGTTGGAGCTCTGACAAACGGTTTCGTGATATTTCTAATAAGTCGAATAAAAACAAATCACGAATTACAGAACATGGACATCTATATCTTAAACTTGTGCTTCTCTGACTTCCTATCAAGTGTCGTTATTCAACCGCAGTTAATACAACGTCTACTGGCCCGTTCTCGCGGCACAAGCTCGAAGGCTTTACTGATGCATCTCACAAATCATGGCACTCTCATATCAGGATGTGTTAGTCTGTTCCTGGTCACTATGAACAAGTACATCGCTATAAAATTCCCATTTTTCTACACTACCCATGCCACTAAAAGAAATGTATACCTTTCCGCCGTCTTTCCCTGGATTATCACTCTTGGCTTCGTTTTCTTCATTATCTTCGATACTGAAAAAGAATCTTTTGTCTATCCTGTGTTGGCTGGCGTAACATTCTTTTTGACAATCTTCATTCAATTTATGTTATTCATTATTGTCAGGAATCAAAGAAGAAATGAGCGGCGACAGGTTGAAGCGGTTCAGCACAACGACACCACCACTGGAGATGACAACTCGCGCACGACGAGACGAGATAACGCCTCCCGATTAAAATCCAACAATACAATTGTGTATATGACTGCTGTTTACATCGGAACCTGGCTACCCACGATCATCTATCGCCTTCTTTATACTGGGAGGATCGTCAACTTCACATTACACGTCCAGTGGCTTCACGTCTTTACTGTAGTACTACAACTGCATTCTTGCATTAATCCTTATATTTATGCACTACGCACAAGGCGCATACAAACAGTATTTCGTAGGCTCATAATGGTAGAGAATATATCGTAATTGCGCCAGGAAAGATTGAAAATTTCAGCCGGAAAACAGCCAAAAGTGTAGATTGATTTCGATTATCAAGCTGAGAAACTAAGCGAGGGAAATGAAAATTTAAATGTGGTTTTCTACAGCTGATATTTCTATTACCATAAGTACTCACATTATATATGTATATATGTATATATGTATATATGCATATATGCATATATGTATATATGCATATATGTATATGTATATATGTATATATGTGTGTATGTATATATGTATATATATATATATATATACATATTATGTATATATGTATATATGTATATATGTATGAATGTACTATAAGTAGTAAACGTAGTACATGTATATGTACTATAAGTAGTAAACGTAGTATATCTACTATAAGTAGTAAAAGTGTAGTAGTGTACATTCTAATAATAGTAAAGGTGATGATAAAATAAGTTAAATCAAAGGGGTAAATAAAAGAATGCATTAAAATACATGACTTTAGTTTTCGCTATTTTGTATTTGCAATGGAGACCAGCTTGGATTCACAACATGTTGATTTTACAACACTACTCGAAGTGAAAACCAATGAGCTCCACAAATAACTGGAAACCTATACCTGGTCAATGAAAATTAGTGAAGCCATATATGGCGGAAATGGGAGCATGTTTGTGTCCCCCGCGTGGTCCTGTACGTTAGTCCCAGGCCTTTTGACGACATTTGACGACTTTATTTTTTGTTCAAATTATCGCTATCATGCTCAAGCTCATCTTTACCTACTATTTTGGTGATTATTTTGTTTTAGCAAAAGTAAAAGTTAATAAATTACACATTACGAACCTCGTGTTTTCCACAGCAACACATTTTGAATTTGATTTTCATATGGAGTCGTTTTGAAAACGTACCACATATACACGATATTTCATCATCGCTTTTTCAAAAAAATAGAACATATTCGTTCGCAAATAGGAATTTTATGAGTTCCTCTCCTCGGTTTGTTAGTGTAACTTAATAGTTATACATTGTGTAGAAATATACGGGGGTAAGAAAGAGATGGTATATTCATTCATTCGTTCGTTCGTTCGTTCGTTCGTTCGTTCGTTCGTTCGTTCGTTCGTTCGTTCGTTCGTTCGTTCGTTCGTTCGTTCGTTCGTTCGTTCGTTCGTTCGTTCGTTCGTTCGTTCGTTCGTTCGTTCGTTCGTTCGTTCGTTCGTTCGTTCGTTCGTTCGTTCGTTCGTTCGTTCACGTCGGTTCGCCAACGAGTAAGGACGTTAATCGACCTGTTGTTTAGGTAAGATTTCTTTCTTCGTGTGGCTATTGGTAAGGTGAATTTAAATAACATTTTTTCTTCAATGTGTATATGCAATGAAAAATTCAGTTTGAAATGAACTCTTGTATTTGAAACAAATCTTGAATTTATAAAAACAAATTTACAACGCTTTCATATCTCACTTCATTCTTGAGATATGAAGATTTGTTTGATATGCAAATAACAATCGAAAAAGCCTATATATCTTAGGGATTCTTTAATCAAATCACTCGAAACTTCACATGCTCAGTGTTATTTTATATACCCACGCACATGCAAAGTTCCAAGTGATTTCGTTAAATAATACCAAATATATACATGATTTTCAGTACAAGTCATTCTACAGTGTGTGAGTGTGACGTATGCAGTGTGATATCTACATATCAAACAAATCTTCATATCTCAAGAATGAAGTGAGACATTGAAGAGCCGTAAACGTCGTAAATTTCAAGAGAGTTTATTGCAAACGTTAATTCAAAGAGAGTTTATTGCAAACTGAATTTTTCATTGATCAGATATATTCTTTTGAATTATCAATAATTTCAGAAGAGTATAATGCGTGACGTCAAGCACGGAAATTGAAGACATACTTACTTCTTGACCAGGTTCACATGATATTGAGATGACTGTACCAGGCATTGGGGAATCCAAGAATGGAGTAAGATCTTCCTAGTAACGAATATCGAAAAGTTATTAAATGAGGAAAATCAATGGGATGCGTGTAGGGGGGTGTGACACCCCCCAAAAAATCTTTATACGAGTTTCAGTCGGCAGAAGTTCTATTTTAGTCGGCAGAAATTATATTTTAGACGTGTTCGATTTAACACGGACAAGTAGAATCATTAACGTTTAGCACTTATCAGTTTAAATTAATTTAAAACTACCAAATGTAAGACTCACAACGTAGGACTAAATACACCTCCCCTGTAAAATGTTCTGAGTACGGCCCTGATGGGATGGCGTGGTGGAAAATTATGTGGTGGAGTGCCTAAAAAAGAGATCAACGAGGAAGAGGTAGAGAAGGCAATTTCGCAGCTGAAGTCTGTAAAGGCAGAGGGACTGACGGGAATTGCAGGTGAAATGGTGAAGGGTGCAGGAAAAACAGGTGTGAGATGGCTAACGGTATTGTGTAGAAGAGTTCTGAAGGATAGTGTGATGCCGGATAATTGGAGAAGAAGCATCATAGTGCTTTAGAAGAGAATGAGAAAGACGAGTATGATTATATGACAAGGTTGTCTTATTTATCCGAGCCAGAGGCTCATGTTTTAAGCGCTCGACTATTCAGTCTTAGGTGAACGTTAAACCCAACTGATAGGGATTCCGAGCAAGGGCGAGAATCCGTGTCTGAAAGTGGGGGATGAATGCCCCCACAAAAACTCGATAGAGGTTTGGGGACCTGCTCCTTGGGAAAATATTTGATTTTTAAGGCTTTGAAACGCTGTTTCCCGCTTTTCTGAGAGCTGTTTATATCATAAACAACTAAAAACATAATTTAATATATAGTTGATAGATGTGAAAACTAGCAAAAACGTTGGTGATTCGGAAAGCGATTCGGTTGAAACCAAACCAACTGCATCGTTTTCCAAAGTAAAATGTGTGGCGTTAGCCAGAGTACAAAACTAATAATTTGACAAAATGCAACTGTAGCCGCCAGTAAAGGGTTAATATAATGCTTAAAACCTTTAGCGTTTTTTATACATATTCAAATAATTCAACAATAAAAATCAAAATTTAAATGTATTGTATTAAGAGTTACGAGTGCGACTACAACAACAAGAATAACTAACTGTTGGAGTCTGATGGAGATTGTCAACTCTATAGTCTCTACATTGGGTATAAACTTATATAATGATTAACAATATCGTGTCATTATTCTACAGTATGTTTAACAAGTTAGATATATGTACAAAAGAGTAAAGTTTCCGACCTGCAGACTTAGTATTTGGCCCATGAGGATTGAGCTTTCATGACCATTGTCCACTAAACTTACTAGAAAACTCAAAAAATGTTCTTACGGATTTCAGATTGCAAAGCAAATACTTTTTGCCAGTTGACGGACATCAACGATGTCCACCTTTTCTCGATGTACATGACAAACACAAACATGATTCAATCTATGCTATCATACGCAGTGACAGTTGTGTTTTTTATTTTTATTTTATTTTTTTGATTTTAAGCTATATCTTTCTCAATTTCTGCGATTCGTCTTCGATCGTGGGTGTTCTTGTTGTTCAAGGCGAATGATAATTGTTAGGAAAGAAAATTTGCAAAGAAGTTTACTTGTGAATTGCGTGCCTTCTCTGTTTGAGACGGATTGTTGACAACACTTCCGTGTACTTCATTCAATATCATTCGTTCGGTAATGTATTTCTGCGCTTCGTCTTCGATCGTGGATGTTCTTTTTGTTCATGGTGCCGAATGATATTAAAATTGGACATATCATAGCCATAGGAAACCATAGGAAAAGTTTGCGAACAGGTTTGTCGTACAATACAATACAATACAATACAATACAATACAATACAATACAATACAATACTTACTACTTATTGACCGAGCGTGAGGTCTGTACTAGTGAAATATCGGACCGACGTTTTTAGTACGGACCGAGCGAGCGCAGCGAGCCGAGGTCCGTGCAGAAAACGGAGGTCCGATATTTCACTAGTACAGACCGAACAAGCCAGGTCAATAAGTAGTTTATTATATGACCACAAATGTTGTGAACGTTCTGTGAAAACTCTACAGTGTTAGGCTCGTATTCGCCACCATCTTTCTTGCGAACTAAACCAAAATGGCAGATGTTTTCCAATTTTTAAAGTACTTTCCGTTTAGCTAGATTCCTAAAATTTCTACCTCGAATAGCATTTTTCATTTGCTTTTGTTTGACATATTGTTCAAGGTTGTGCGTTAAGTATAGTTGAAAAATCCCTGAAATTCTACATTACCTGGGAGAAGTAAATGTTATATTATCACGAACGATGTTACAACGTTTTGGACATTTTAAAAAGTTTCACATAACGCGGAAACCTGAGCTATACATCAAATGAAAGCTTATAAAATTTCTAACAAACATACCTTCACGGTATATTTCAACAATGAGTAGTTATGAAATTATTATCCATCTTGTTGCGTATAATGACATGACTTTCATTTTGTTTATAAAATTCTGTCAGCGGTCCGGAACGGCAGATTCCGGACCGCTCAGGAACCAATCAAATTGCCGGATTTCACGTTCCGGACCGCTCACGAAAATGTCATATAATAAAATACAATACAATACAATACAATACAATACAATACAATACAATACAATACAATACAATACAATACAATAGCTTTATTCAAGTGTCAAAAATTATTTAGCCTGAGACAGGCTAATTGGGGACACTATATATCCTATTTAACCACTAATAAATTACAAATAAGTTAATATATCCTATCTAACTACCAATAAATTACATAAGTATTATAATATAGGCAATTGCATAATAAGATAATTTTACATTAAAAATAATATTTACAATGAACTTAAAAAGATTAGTCAGACATACATGGAACATTCATGTACTGCAAAGCTCACAGCAGTTATTGTTATTTTCTGAAAGGCTACTAATATCCAACTTACGAATAACATTTTTAAATACCTTAAGACTTGTACAATTCCTAATATCACTACTTACCTTGACCATAACATTGGTCCAAAATAACGTAGTGAGTGTTTACCATAATTGACTGTATTGAATCTAGGTATATCGAAATCACCATTTCTTAATGAATAGCTAGATTGTTTAAGGGTACATATTTCTGATACACTGTTACGTACAAGTTGATTTTTTACTTTATACATGTAAATAGCAATATCCTGTAATCGTCTATTATATAATGATGGCAAACCAGCACGCTCTAGGAGTGTTTCATAAGAATCTCTCTTAGTTCTATATACCGCTCTCAACGCTCGTTCTTGGATACGTTCAACCTCTGTTGTCCGAAGCCTTGCAGAAATGCCAGATCACGTGACAGTATGTTAAATACGGGAGGATAGATGACTTATATATAGTTTTTATCTTCCTGTATATCGCTTAATATCGCTTAATGTCAATGTTGTGTCCATCTTGTGACGTCACAGGCTGACAGCTCAAATATAATCATAAAATACAATCATAAAAAACTGGGGCGAATTTCATAGACACTTTACATGTAAATGCGCCACATCAATATAATGATAAACAGCCTCCATGACAGTGATCCCATAGTGGGGATAAATGCACCAGTATAAATGAATAATACTAATGTTTCAGTTAGTATCACAGATTTGGATTAATCTTTCCACAGTTTAGATAACTTAATATTTTTGTTTAATAAAAATGGGCCTTTTTTTATTAGATTCGCCATAATTATTCGCCATAAAAATAAATATAGATATTATGGCAGGGTAACCGCAACAGCAAAATGCCAATTACTGCGGGCCCAAAAATTAAAAATAATAAAATGATTTGAAATGCTGACTACAAAACCTACAATAACAACAGAAATACCAACTAAAGATACTAATTCCAGATACTAATTACGCATAAGGCTGCGAGAGCAGTTACATTTTAAGCAGATTGTTTTGAATGTTAGAGGATTTTCACAGTTAAAAGTAGTTTTCAAAGATGTGAAATAGTATTTGAGCATAACGGATTTAAACAAGGCAGGCTGACCATAGTCAAGTTAAATTCATCTGCTAAAGTGTTCCATATCCGGGTTGATCTTATAAAGTAGGATTTCTGGTATGTTGTTGATTTAGGAATTACATATTTTACAACATTAACGTTACTTGATGACCTAGTTGGTCTGGTAACCCTAACAAGTGGTAAGATGGAAGAATTAACTAAACCATGTGTTATTTTAAAGAACAAAACCATATCTATCCTTTTGGTCACACCCCATGCTCATTGCTCCACAAGGCTGACCCAGGCATTAATGTTCCACGCGGTATCCACATGTTCGCATTGCGGACCTATTTTTAATAATGGCTATGTAGAAACTAAATTCTTAAAGTGCCTATGCAATGAAAAATTCAGTTAAAAAATAACTCTTTTGTTTGAAAGAACTCTTCAAACTATCAAGACTAACCATTTACAACATTTTCATATCTCACTTCACTCTTGAGATATCAAGATTTGTTTAATATGTAAATGATCATACTTATGACATCACACTGCATAATAACTTATTGAAAATGCTTATATATCCTTGAGATTATGTAACGAAATCACTTGAAATACAGGTGCATATGCGTGGATGTATTCAATGACATCTAATATGCAAATCATCAAAAGATTCCATGTGATAATGGTAAAGATATGCAGAATGTTTCAATAAGTCATTATGCATTGTGATGTCATAAGTATGATCATTTACATATTAAACAAGTCTTAATATCTTAAGAGTGAAGTGAGATATGAAAAAGTTGTAAATGGTTAGTCTTTATAGTTTCAAGAGTTCTTTCAAACAAAAGAGTTCTTTTACAACTGAATTTTTCATTGCATAGGCACTTTAAGTTCGGCCTCGAGAACCTAGCAACAATATGTCGGATTTTTGGAGACCGTCTGAGCAGGGGCTTCCGCGCGCAAAGATTTGTAGTAATTACGTATAGCGTAGTTCAGGCATTTCACATCTGCAGCAGCGCGCGCATCGGAGTTATGATGACACAGCTGGACATACGTAATGCATTCTCAAAATCATCATCATAACTAACAAAAATCGCACTAATCGAGAATCCCGTCAAGAATAGTGTGCAGCTCGCAGCAATAACAAGTGTCTTACGCAGCCTCTGATTGGTCGAGTATAATTTCTGAGATTAGACGAGTTCTGATTGGCTGACTGGCCAGTAACTCTGAGCATAGTTAAGCTGTGAGACGATAGCGCGGTGACTATCACATCACTAGAAATCATACTTGAAAAGTGTTGTTTGTGACCAGACTGAATCTCGTAATCATTTCGTAAAGACATGACGAATTTTTTCAAAATGGCGATTATACCATTTGATAACTAATAAATCGTCGAAAGGGCTTAAAAACATAGCATAAAGACACTGTACACATCAGATTTCTCCCACGATAGAACTGTCTAATGGTGAGCAAGTTGTTTATCGTATAATTATTTGTATTTTTGCGTCGAATTTGATCGTTAGTGTGTTTTTGAATGCTGTCAAGCGTGAAGAAAACATCGAGCATTGGATTTATTTGATTTATTTTTGCATTGGATTTATATGATTTATTTATATTTGATTTATTTTTTCAAACTGTCTATTTAAAACTTCTCAATTGAATAATCAGTTCAGGACTGAAATTATACTAAAACAATTAGTCACCTCAGTCTCGGTGATTATCGTTATATTTACCTCGCTGCTTTGCGGCTCGGTAAATATTCACCGATAATCACCTCGACTTCAGTGAATAATTGTTAAATAGAAACACAAATGACGTCATTTTGTATTAGATTGCTTCCGTCGTAAGACACTTGCTATTTTATAAAACAAATAGAAAATGACTTTCGTTATCTCTGTGATAGAAACTTGAATGAGACTATTTCAACCGAAAGAACCACCTAAAAACACTCGGCTTCGTCTTGTGTTTTCACTATAGGCGTCATTGATGTTCCTAGCACAGAGACATGCAAGTAATTTTCTATTTGTTAAATAGAAACATGGCTTTTAGCCAATATAAAAACACATCTTTACAAAATGTTATTTAATAAATAGAAATATAATTGAACAGCACAACATATTTTTGGTGGGAATATTTTAGTAAAACACTAGCTTACCTTGGGTTTTTCTAACATGTGTTGGGAGTACTCGTTTTGGGCTGCATTTAAAACTGTCACGTTAAACTAATAATGAAGATACACACAGTATGTGATAAAGAAAAAAAACACATGGAAACGGAATTGGACACAAATCTGAAGTCCTGCTGAGAATTGTATAGACGTTGCCTCCTTTAACTATCTGTCTGTCTGTCTGTCTGTCTGTCTGTCTGTCTGTCTGTCTGTCTGTCTGTCTGTCTGTCTGTCTGTCTGTCTGTCTGTCTGTCTGTCTGTCTGTCTGTCTGTCTGTCTGTCTGTCTGTCTGTCTGTCTGTCTGTCTGTCTGTCTGTGAGATTATAAAGTGAGAGTAAAAAAGGAAGGACGCAAACTCCAGGCAGATCGAATATAACTTTAATCTGCCTGGAGTTCGCGTCCTTTCTTTATACTCTCACTTTTTACATTTTAAGAAATAATCGAAATTTTCCTTCATCATAAATCCTTAGAACCTGTAATTTAATCGAGTGAAATGCCAAATATTACTTGTAATATACCCAGAAACTTATCCCGGCATTACCACCACTATATATACAGAACTCGTGACTAGGCTCTCGGCAACGGCTTCCGTAGCTCAGTGGTCAGAGCACTGCACTAGCATCGCGGGTTCGATTCCAGCCGGAAGGCCTTGAAGTTGCATTTTTCGCAACTGGTCCCGGTTTGGTCTTAAAATGTATATATCCCAACACTCGAAATTTTCCTTCACCATAAATCCTTAGAATATATATATATATATATATATATATATATATATATATATATATATATATATATATATATATATATATATATATATATATATATATATATATATATATATATATATATATATATATATATATATATATATATATATATATATATATATATATATATATATATATATATATATATATATATATATATATATATATATATATATATATATATATATATATATATATATATATATATATATATATATATATATATATATATATATATATAGCTTGTATAGGGTAATGTGGACAGCAAAGACAGCAAACTTCTTATAGTCCTTTATTTAAAAACTTATTTTTAATAAACTATTAATAAACTATTAACTATTATTATAAACTATTTTTAAATAAAGGACTATAAGAAGTTTGCTGTCTTTGCTGTCCACATTACCATATACAAGCTACAAATACCGAAGCAGCGCTAGTATCCTTTTGGATCCTTCTATGGGGAGTTCATCGTTGGAAATAACCATTCTCTATTCATACTATATATATATATATATATATATATATATATATATATATATATATATATATATATATATATATATATATATATATATATATATATATATATATATATATATATATATATATATATATATATATATATAGAGAGAGAGAGAGAGAGAGAGAGAGAGAGAGAGAGAGAGAGAGAGAGAGAGAGAGAGAGAGAGAGAGAGAGAGAGAGAGAGAGAGAGAGAGAGAGAGAAAGGATTTATGGTGAAGGAAAATTTCGAGTGTTGGAATACATACATTTTACGACCAAACTGGGACCAGTTGCGAAAAATGCAACATCAAGGCCTTCCGGCTGGAATTGAACCGCGACCCTGCGATGCTAGTGCAGTGCTACTCTGACTACTGAGCTACGGAAGCCGTTGCCGAGAGCCTAGTCACGAGTTCTGTATATATGGTGGTGGTAATGCCGGGATAAGATTCTGGGTATATTATAGGTAATATTTGGCATTTCACTCGATCAAACTACATGTTGAAAGGATTTATGGTGAAGGAAAATTTCGAGTGTTGGAATACATACATTTTAAGACCAAACCGGGACATATATAATGTATATATAACAAACCCAAGAATTACTGATTTTATTATAGTGACTGTCGCATAGGTTTCATATATCAATCGAAAGAGTACATGATTGTAACATTCGCTCTCCACCTGAGTCACGGCACAGCCTCGTACCCAGGCGTCTTTGGCGAAGTTGCGCTGAGCGCGCGCGGCTTCTGGGAAGGACGCGCTGAGCGTGCGGGGCTTCGTCCTCCCAAAAGCCCACGCGCGCCCAGGGCAACTTCCCCAAAGACGCCTGGGTACGAGGCTGGTCTAGGTAGCACAATGGTTAGAGCGTCTCACAGGCAATCAGGTTCGATCTCTGTCCGGAGACATTTTCGGAGGATTTGTGCTTGACGATCGTCCATGTATCGTCTATAAGTTTTTAATATTGAGGATGTTATTACTAGGTTTATGCATAGGTATATTACAATATTGTAAAGGACTTAGAACATCATCATATAGACGCAAAAATAAATTTTAATTATGAATTATTATTATTATTATGTACCTTCGAGCCATAATGTTGAAGTTGTAAATGCTGACCAGTCCTTGACAAACTCTATAAAAAATGAAAAATTTTAGAAGAAAAAAGTATTCGGGCAAATTTGCTGAACATGCACCCGTCCATAATGAAAGCGGGTTTACAGCAACCACGATCACTTTACAAGGACCTAGCGGATTTTTAGTGAGGCGGCCGTCCATTTTATCAGATTTTTGGACGGCTACTTTTCATCAGCAAAATATCTTCCTCGACCAACGGTTTACAGTCGTGCTTTTAGCAGGAGCGAAACTTGCGACTAACAAGCCTTGCCCTTTTTGTCAGACCTCTTATATGTTCTTATATGTTCAGACCTCTTACATACTATTTCAGATACCTCGCCGCCAATAAAGACTGGAACTGAGTGATGATCGGTAATCAAAATAAAATATTTTACTAATACCATTAACTGGCATAAATTTTTTAATACTAACCCTAATTTTAATACTAACCATAATCCTAACAAAGCAATGAAAGGTAGGATGGTGTGGGTACGAGGTTGGGTATAGGATGCTTTGGATGTTAGGAGGAATGTTATTAATGTTTGAATGTTAGGATGCTTTGAACGCTTTGCATGTTAGGAGGATAATGGAAGGATTCCGGATCTTGGCGATGACGATAGGAGTTGTGACTATAGGAGTTGTGACTATAGGAGTTGTGACTATAGGAGTTGTGACTATAGGAGTTGTGACTAGGAGTTGTGACTATAGGAGTTGTGACTATAGGAGTTGTGACTATAGGAGTTGTGACTATAGGAGTTGTGACTATAGGAGTTGTGACTAGGAGTTGTGACTAGGAGTTGCGACTATAGGAGATGTGACTATACGAGTTGTGACTATAGGAGTTGTGACTATAGGAGTTGTGACTATAGGAGTTGTGATTAGGAGTTGTGTAGTATATGTACTCAACGACATGCAATAACAAGTGACTTTTATTGGTGCGTCACTAGCATTATATCTTATTATAATGCTGCATATATAATTAACATGAACATGCATAATTAACTCAAATGTTACATCTCCCTTCTAAAATTTAAGGAAGTTGTTCTATTAGTTCAGGACAGTTTGCTAGCTATATTTCACAGTCAATGTATCTGTTTGGTTGGGTTCTCACTCTTGATGATCTTCGAGGTGGATTTGGTTGAGGATTGGTTGATATTTGGATTGGTTGTCTGGATTGAATGTCATCTTCTGTGAGATTGGTTATCTTGGGTGGTCGTTCATTTGTTTTCAGTAGATCTCTCCTGTTCCGGCGGTAAGTCTAACCATCTTGTGTTGTGACAACATACGAACGTGGAGTTGCTGCTTTTGCTGTGACTACGGCTGGTATCCATTGTTTTCCTTGGCGTATTCGGACACCTTCTTGCAGCTTTAATGGAGGGAGTGTTCGTGCTCCTCTATTATAATAGTGCTTCTGCTTTTCTTTGTTCTTTCGTAGTTGATGGTTGACTTTGGTGGCAACTTTTGGCTTCAGTAACTCTGGTGGTGTGGGAATCTTCGTTCGGGCGATTCTGCTCATTAACAGCTGTGTTGGTGTGTAGCTCATGCCAGTTACTGGTGTGTTTCTGTATTCTAAAAGACCTATGTAGGGATCAGTGGCTTTCTTGAGAATTTTCTTGACAGTCTGGCTTGGGCATATGTTGGACTTGTTGTTGTGACTTTGAATCCCCAGTCATTGGAAAACTTGTGGAATTCTGTGCTGTTGTATGGCATGTTGTCTGCAACAAGCTCTTCTGGGATGCCATGACGAGCAAGGATGGGTTTCAAGGGATTGATCACAGAGTTGGCTGTCTTCTGATTCATCTGGCAGGTTTCAATGTATTTCGAGTGGTAGTCTACTACAACAAGGTAGTTCTTTCCTTTGTATTCCAGGATGTCAGATCCGTCTTGTAGGGATGGGTGAGGTTCCATAGGTTCCTTGTGGTTTTGGGATCTGTGTGTGAGACAAACACTGCACTTGCTGATGAGGCTTTCTATGTCGGTTGACATTCCAGGCCAGTAGATGACGGATCGTGCGCGGGCCTTGCATTTTGTTATGCCAAGGTGACTCTCGTGGATTATGTTCAGCATTTCTTTCCTCATGGAAGTTGGGATGATCAATTTGTGGCCTTTAAAGAGCAGTCCTTTTGCTTCACTCAGTTCATCTTTGTATTGCCAATATTGTGCAATTTGTCTTGGAATACGGTTTTTGTTGTTTGGCCAACCAGATTTGATGGTCTTGGCAAGTAGTTGCAGGGATTCATCAGCAGCTGTTGCTGTCTTTAACTGAAGCAGTTTTTGATCTGATATTGGCAGGTTGCTTACAAGGCTGTGTATCATGATCTCACTGTCTTCGTGGAGCTCAGATTCTTCGCTGTCTTCATGGAGGAATGCTCTTGATAGTGTGTCAGCAATGTAGAGGTATTTGCCTGGCATATATCGGACTGAAAGTTGGTATTTCTGGAGGCGAATTAGTAGGCGTTGTATTCTAGGCGGTGCTTGGGAGAGTCTTCATTATTGGCTCCAGTGGCTTGTGGTCACTTTGAACATCTATTTCTTTGCCATAGGTATAACAGTGGAATCTTTCACATCCGAACACTATCGCTAGTAATTCCTTTTCTATTTGCGCATAGTGTTCTTCAGCTTGGTTGAGGGATCGTGATGCGTAGGCTACAGGATGTCCTTCCTGTAATAAGCATGCTCCCAACCCATGTTGAGATGCATCCACTTGTAGTATGGTTGTCGACATCATAAAAGCATAGGACTGGTTTGCTTGTTAGTATTTTCTTGATTCTCTCTAGGCTCTTGATGATGATGGTGGTTTTAGTAACTTAAGTTACTAAATATTAAATTTAAGATACCTAATATTAAAGCATTAGTGGTGGTGGTGGTGGTGGTTTTAGTAAACATACTTAAGATTAAAGCATTCAGTGGTGGTGGTAGTTTTAGTAAAGACACTTACTATTAAAGACTTCAGTGGTGGTGGTAGTTTTAGTAAAGATGTTTAAGATTAAAGCATTCAGTGGTGGTGGTGGTTTTAGTAAAAATATTTAAGATTAAAGCATTCAGTGGTGATGGTGGTTTTAATAAAGATGTTTAAGATTAAAGCATTCAGTGGTGGTGGTGGTTTTAGTAAAAATATTTAAGATTAAAGCATTCAGTGGTGGTGGTGGTTTTAGTAAAGACACTTAATTTTGTAGCATTCAGTGGCGGTAGTTTTACTACAGATACTTAATATTAAAGCATTCAGTGGTGGTGGTGGCTTTAGTAAAGATATTTAAGATGAAAGCATTCAGTGGTGGTGGTTTTAGTAAAGATACTTAAGATTATAGCATTCAGTGGTGGTGGTGGTTTTAGTAAAGATACTTAAAGTGCCCATGACCCCAAATACGATATTACGGATATAGATGCTACATGAAGTGAAAAGTTGAATGCCAAAATATTTTATGATTTGAGCTTTGCGTTGATGTGCTATAAAGATTTGTTTGTCAGAAATGCTAATGAGTGTGACGTCATTTACGGCATTTGGCTTTCTTTTCTGCTTTCCGTGTCAGATAGACTGGTTGAGGATGAGTGAAAAAGTTGATAAAATCTTTACTATAGTGGTCAAGTACATCATCAACGTTTGAGTTAGATCAATTTGCTTTAACAGTAGAATATTGTATCCGAAATGATGCCGTAAATGACGTCACACTCATTAGCATTTCTGACAAACAAATCTTTCTAGCACATCAACGCAAAGCTCAAATCATAAAATATTTTGGCATTCAACTTTTCACTTCATGTAGCATCTATATCAGTAATATCGTATTTAGGGTCATGGGCACTTTAATAGTAAAGCATTCAGTGGTGGTGGTAGTTTTAGTAAAGACACTTACTATTAAAGCATTCAGTGGTGGTGGCGGTTTTAGTAAAGATGTTTAACATTAAAGCATTCAGTGGTGGTTTTAGTAAAGATATTTAAGATTAAAGCATTCAGTGGTGGTTTTAGTAAAGACACTTAATGTTATAGCATTCAGTGGTGGTAGTTTTACTACAGATACTTAATATTAAAGCATTCAGTGGTGGTGGTGGCTTTAGTAAAGATGTTTAAGTTTAAAGCGTTCAGTGGTGGTGGTTTTAGTAAAGACACTTAATGTTATAGCATTCAGTGGTGGTAGTTTTACTATAGATACTTAATATTAAAGCATTCAGTGGTGGTGGTGGCTTTAGTAAAGATGTTTAAGTTTAAAGCGTTCAGTGGTGGTGGTTTTAGTAAAGATACTTAATATTAAAGCATTCAGTGGCGGTAGTTTTACTACAGATACTTAATATTAAAGCATTCAGTGGTGGTGGTAGTTTTAGTAAAGATACTTAAGATTATAGCATTCAGCAGTTGTGGTGGTTTTAGTAAAGATACTTAATATTATAGCATTCAGTGGTGGTGGTGGTTTTAGTAAAGATACTTAAGATTAAAGCATACAGTGGTGGTTGTTTTAGTAAAGATACTTAATATTAAAGCATTCAGTGGTGGTGGTGGCTTTAGTAAAGATACTTAATATTAAAGCATTCAGTGGTGGTGTTGGCTTTAGCAAAGATACTTAATATTAAAGCATTCAGTAGTGGTGGATACTTAATATTAAAGCTTTCAGTAGGGATGGTGGTTTTAGTAAAGATACTTAATATTAAAGCATTCAGTGGTGGTGGTTGTTTTAGCAAAGATACTTAAGATTGAAGTATACAGTGGTGTTGGTGGTTTAAGTAAAGATACTTAATATTAAAGCATTCAGTGGTGGTGGTGGTTTTAGTAAAGATACTTAATATTAAAGCATTCAGTGGTGGTAGTTTTAGTAAAGATAATTAATATTAAAGCATTCAGTGGTGGTGGTTTCAGTAAATATACTTAACGTTAAAGCATTCAGTGGTGGTGGTGGCTTTAGTAAATATACTAAAGATTATAGCATTCAGGTAGATTTAGTAAAGATAATTAATATTAAAGCATTCAGTGGTGGTTTTAGTAAAGATACTTAAGATTAAAGCATTCGGTAGCGGTGTTGGCTTTAGTATAAGACCCTTAAAATTAAAGCATTCAGTAGTGGTGGTGGTTTTAGTAAAGATACTTAAGATTATAGCATTCAGTGGTGGTGTTAGTTTTAGTAAAGATACTTAATATTAAAGCATTCAGTGGTGGTGGTGGCTTTAGTAAAGATATTTAAGATTAAAGCATTCAGTGGTGGTGATGGTTTTAGTAAAGACACTTAATATTAAAGCATTCAGTGGTGGTGGTGGTTTTTGGTTTTAGTAAAGATACTTAATAGTAAAGCATTCAGTGGTGGTGGTAGTTTTAGTAAAGACACTTACTACTAAAGCATTCAGTGGTGGTGGCGGTTTTAGTAAAGATGTTTAACATTAAAGCATTGGTGGTTTTAGTAAAGATATTTAAGATTAAAGCATTCAGTGGTGGTTTTAGTAAAGACACTTAATATTATAGCATTCAGTGGTGGTGGTGGCTTTAGTAAAGATGTTTAAGTTTAAAGCGTTCAGTGGTGGTGGTTTTAGTAAAGATACTTAATATTAAAGCATTCAGTGGTGGTAGTTTTACTACAGATACTTAATATTAAAGCATTCAGTGGTGGTGATGGTTTTAGTAAAGACACTTAATATTAAAGCATTCAGTGGTGGTAGTGGTTTTAGTAAAGATATTTAAGATGAAAGCATTCAGTGGTGGTGGTTTTAGTAAAGATACTTAAGATTATAGCATTCAGTAGTTGTGGTGGTTTTAGTAAAGATACTTAATAGTAAATCATTCAGTGGTTGTGGTGGTTTTAGTAAAGATACTTAATATTAAAGCATTCAGCGGTGGTTTTTAGTAAAGATACTTAATATTAAAGCATTCAGTGGTGGTGGTGGTTTTAGTTAAGATACTTAATATTAAATCATTCAGTGGTGGTAGTTTTAGTAAATATACTTAATATTAAAGCATTCAGTGGTGGTGGTAGTTTTAGTAAATATACTTAATATTAAAGCATTCAGTGGTGGTAGTTTTAGTAAATATACTTAATATTAAAGCATTCAGTGGTGGTAGTTTTAGTAAATATACTTAATATTAAAGCATTCAGTGGTGGTGGTAGTTTTAGTAAATATACTTAATATTAAAGCATTCAGTGGTGGTAGTTTTAGTAAATATACTTAATATTAAAGCATTCAGTGGTGGTGGTGGTTTTAGTTAAGATACTTAATATTAAAGCATTCAGTGGTGGTAGTTTTAGTAAATATACTTAATATTAAAGCATTCAGTGGTGGTGGTGGTTTTAGTTAAGATACTTAATATTAAATCATTCAGTGGTGGAAGTTTTAGTAAATATACTTAATATTAAAGCATTCAGTGGTGGTGGTAGTTTTAGTAAATATACTTAATATTAAAGCATTCAGTGGTGGTAGTTTTAGTAAATATACTTAATATTAAAGCATTCAGTGGTGGTGGTGGTTTTAGTAAATATACTTAATATTAAAGCATTCAGTGGTGGTGGTGGTTTTAGTAAATATACTTAATATTAAAGCATTCAGTGGTGGTGGTAGTTTTAGTAAATATACTTAATATTAAAGCATTCAGTGGTGGTGGTGGTTTTAGTAAATATACTTAATATTAAAGCATTTAGTGGTGGTGGTGGTTTTAGTAAATATACTTAATATTAAAGCATTTAGTGGTAGTGGTGGTTTTAGTAAAGATATTTAAGATTAAAGCATTCAGTGGTGGTACATGGTTGTTGTTGTTATAATAGAAATTGCTGTCAATTGTGAACAATCTTGTTCTGCACCCCGTGAACAATGTGGTTACAGCATTGTTTATCAATACTGTTACAACTTTAAAAGGTAGAGCGACAGTGATAACAATAGCGTACATGCTTGTTGTATATCAATATTGTTTTTTCCTGTTCCAACAACCTTGAACAGGAAACACCGTTGTTGATTAAAGAAATACGTAATGGTTTGCGTGTTTGGATGGCCTGATCCAAACACACTGCGATGTCGCGAGAGTTGAGAAAAGCGTAAAAACACGAGCCGTAGGCGTAGGAACATCCCAAGTGTTTGGATCACCATCCAAACACGCAAACCATTAGGTATTTCTTTTATAAAAGAACAATAACACACAAGTTTTGTTTCCTTTAAATCCTTTGATTGGATAGCCTGATCCAAATCTTAAGACTTACTAGATCCTCGGCAAATGTCAATGCAATCTCGTTCCGTCAACGTAAATGTAAAACAACTACTTTCAATCGCTCATTTTTTATTAGAACAACAAGGACTTGAAACTCTCTCCCTGAATACTTAAGGCTAGATCATTTAAACTTTAAAAAATTTAAGAAATTACTATTAGACTATTATAATTATGCTCTATTATCCTGTTATAATGTTGACGATCCACGAACTTGGAAAACTGTCTGCCTAAAGTGCAACACATCGCGAAGTCTCACTGAACCCATAACTTGCTGTTATTAGTTATTATTTTATTTTTGTAAGGGCCCACTGTAATTGGTGTTTAACTGTTGTGGTGACCCTGCTTCTTCTATGTATTTTTTTAGAGGCGAAGCTAAATAAATATATAAATAAATAAATCCAAACACGGATGTGATTTTATAATCATCACTGCTGAACAACATCGTTGAAACAATGCTGAACAACATTGCTCATTCAAAAATATTGTTCAGCTAAGATAGCCATTGTTACATCATTGTTCAGCCAACACGCTAGCTGTAACAACTTTATTTTGTTATTTTTAGCTGCGTACATTCCTAGCGAAGGAACGCTGACCGTCTGATAATCAGGAGAAGCGGCGAGGCGACATGCCTGGGGACATAAACATCAAAGTTGTCGAGGACGACTTGGACTTCTGATTGGTACTTATTCTGTGCCTCCATCACGGAAAACCTATCCATATATATATAAATAAACCATAAAGAGTAGAAAGAATGGTTGTAAGATCAGAGCTACTTACCTGGAAGATGACTTCCTTGCCATTGATCTTAGTTTCAAATAGATGTGAAGCAAGGTCGGAGTTACACTCAAATTCTAGTTGTTCGCCGTCGATCGTCATCTGTATATTATCAAGCATAAATGTTTCAGACAAAAAGTATTTCTTTTATAAAAGAACAATAACTCACTAGTTTTGTTTCCTTTAAATACCGTGTTTGGATGGCTTGATCCAAACACGGGTATTGACCAATCAGAGCTTGCGTAGTAGACATGTTATACAGATGGTAAAATTATTGTAGAAATGAGATTTTTTGATATTTTTTCTGCTATATCTACTTCCTGTGATTTTCAATCCCATAACGTGGAAAGTTTTGAGAAAATCTATTTTAAATTTTCCTATGACTATTAAAGAAATACCTAATGGTTTCCGTGTTTGGATGGCCTGATCCAAACACGCGGGATGTTGCGAGACTTGAGAAAAGCGTAAAGAAACACGAGCCGCTAGGCGAGTGTTTTTTAGCTTTTCGAAAGTCGAGCAACATCCCAAGTGTTTGTATCAGGCCATCCAAACACCGGAAAACCATTAGGTATTTATTTTATAAAATAATACGAACGAATGCGCAACACAAACTTGAGTAAACTTTTGGCGGGAAATTTCCGTGTTTGGATGGCCTGATCCAAACACGGGTATTGACCAATCAGAGCTTGCGTAGCATACATGTTATTTTATAATTCAAGATCTTTTTATTAATTTCAAAAGGTATGCAAGCACAAATTGTTAATTATAACACTACACTCGACTTTTGGCATGGCTCGGATAAAAATGGTAGCCGTATACAAGGTACAAGCACGGGTAAAATTTGGTACGATGGTAATGACCATCCAGTACCAAAAGTCGAGCGTAGTGTAAATGGGGTATAATCACACTTTTGGAAACAAGATAAAAGAAACGAGATAAAAGCAAAAACATAGGTTAACGTGTCATGACTATTATACCATGAAATGCTATAGGTTCTGTAGCATACATGTGCGATTCTTACGTATGTTTATTGTTGTCTTCGGCGTGTCGTACAAGTTAGATAAGGGAGTTTAAGAAAAGTTACGACATGAACGCCAATTAAAGGGGAACTGTACCCAAAAAATACATTTTAAATACACTTTTAAATAAAAGGGTTTTAAGTATAATGTTTAGAAATGTTAATAGTTTTACGGTATCTGCTCTTGTACGAGAAATAACGTTTTCATTCTCGTATTTTATGCATCTGGACGCCGCCATTTTCGAGTTTGCTCGACGGCTCAGACTCGAGGTGCAGCGGGTGTTTCTTTTCAATTTTGACGTCACTTGAGTGCAAGGAATAAAAGACAAGCACTCAATGACGTCAAATTGAAAAGAAAATCACCGCTGTACATCAATCTTGAGCCGTCGAACAAACTCGAAAATGACGGCGTCCAGAAGCATAAAATACGAAAATGAAAACGTTATTTCTCGAGTACAAGAACAGATACCGTCAAACTATTAACATTTCTAAACATTATACTTAAAGCCCTTTTATTTCAAACTAATTTATTTTTGGGTACAGTTCCCCTTTAATATCGAGCTTTTTGGTGCGTTGACATACTGCGATTAATCGGCCCAATTTATGGTTTAGATGCATGTTAAGGACGATAAACTGTCAATGGAACGATTTGTAGGCTCATAATCCTTACTCTTCTTCCCATTTTCCTTATTTACCATGCATCTAAACCATAAATCGGCCCAATTAATCACAGTGTGCAAACGTACCTTTAGATTTGACTACGAGTAGGAGATTCGTTATTTTTGGCGCTGATTGCCGGTGAGACGCTCTAACCATTGAACTACTGAAGGTTACAACGATGAGAGCGAAGGTTACAACGATGTACTGGTTCGATTGAATTATGTACTGCCTATGCGGCAATCACTATATATATATCAGTAATGCTAGGATGTGTTGTACATATACATACTTATGATGTATCTGGGACTGCCATGCAGGTACACCCATTTCCACAACGCCACTCGACTATAGTTCACAAAGTTGGGGGTATCTAACCAAAGACATTTTTAGATATCAAGTGCCTCTTAGCATCATTAGGTTATTGCAATATAAGTATTTACCAAGAACGTATCCCCCAAAACATCAATTTCTACTTTGTGTTTCTGGTCTTGAAGCAGAACAAATACTGTCCATTTGTCAGGAAGAACATCTGGTTTGACTGATCTGTGACAAAAATGACAGAAGCGTTATGTCGTACTGCAAAGATAACAAACACATAAAAAAAATCACGTGAATTATTGTGACAACATGCACCACGTGAATTATTCTGGAAACATGCACCACGTGAATTATTGTGAGAACATGCACCACGTGAATTATTGCGAGAACATGCATCACGTGAATTATTGTGAGAACATGCACCACGTGAATTATTGGGAGAACATGCACCACGTGAATTATTGTGGAAACATGCATCACGTGAATTATTGTGAGAACATGCACCACGTGAATTATTGGGAGAATATGCACCACGTGAATTATTGTGGAAACATGCACCACGTGAATTATTGTGAGAACATGCACCACGTGAATTATTGTGAGAACATGCACCACGTGAATTATTGTAAGAACATGCACCATGTGAATTATTGGGAGAACATGCACCATGTGAATTATTGTGAGAACATGCACCATATGAATTATTGTGAGAACATGCACCATGTGAATTATTGTGAGAACATGCACCACGTGAATTATTGGGAGAACATGCACCACGTGAATTATTGGGAGAACATACACCACGTGAATTATTGTGAGAACATGCATCACGTGAATTATTGTGAGAACATGCACCATGTGAATTATTGGGAGAACATGCACCATGTGAATTATTGTAAGAACATGCACCACGTGAATTATTGTAAGAACATGCATCACGTGAATTATTGTAAGAACATGTACCATGTGAATTATTGGGAGAACATGCACCATGTGAATTATTGTGAGAACATACACCATGTGAATTATTGTGAGAACATGCACCACGTGAATTATTGTGAGAACATGCACCACGTAAATTATTGTAAGAACATGCACCATGTGAATTATTGGGAGAACATGCACCATGTGAATTATTGGGAGAACATGCACCACGTGAATTATTGTAAGAACACGTGAATTATTGTAAGAACATGTACCATGTGAATTATTGGGAGAACATGCACCATGTGAATTATTGTGAGAACATGCACCACGTGAATTATTGTGAGAACATGCACCACGTGAATTATTGTGGAAACATGCACCATGTGAATTATTGTGGAAACATGCACCATGTGAATTATTGGGAGAACATGCACCACGTGAATTATTGGGAGAACATGCACCACATTCTTCTGAAACGAAGCTTTAAGGGCTAATTTAAATGCAGATAAAAGAATACTAAATTAGCCGCCATTTAGAATAAACTAGAGTGGGAACTATGGAATGCCGCCATTTTGGGCAAATTGGAGGGCAAACTTCTTGGTTGCAGGCTTTGTTCTGCAATTCGAGGAAACAAAGAATCGTAAATTCTACAATTTTTGCGTTTCTTTTTCACTATTTGTGTATTGGGCGATTAAGCCTGTTGTTCTATTGTTACTTGGACCATTTTCTGCTAAATAAAAAGTCAAAATGATTGCTTTATTATGAAATATAAATATAAAATTGCCCTCCAAATTTATCCAAGATGGCGGCGTTCAATTAGTTACCCGGGGTTAACAGAAATAAAGATTGAATACCCCCTCTAGTTTTATTTACGATTTCTATAGTCTATACGGTGTATATATGGTTTTCAGTCACGTGACAAAGATCCAAAAGACAAAGGATATGGTGGCCTGCATGTTGGTGAACCTAACAAGCTAATTACAGTTATGCACATAGAGGCTATGACGTCACGTAAAAAACGATGCATACATCGAACATTATTGGAGGGATGCGGCAGGGTTTTTCCCACTTTCCCAGATTTTTGTCTAGAAAATTAAACGGATGTTATTGCATTTTAATTTATTACCTTGTCTGATTTAGAAACTGTCTCTGTCTTGTTTCACGAATAATAAATAAATAGCTTGCGGCTGCCACTAGCTCACAGATCTCGGTATTATTGAGCTGCTTTCCTAAATAAATAGAAGATAAATATTGACTGGCAGACTGTCTAGTGGGTTGGTTACTCAGTTAATTGGTTGGTTGATTAGTTTGTTAGTCCGCCAGTTGGTGTTGGTTGGTTGGTTAGTTTATTTATTGGTGAGATGGTTGGTCGGTTGATCACTCAGTTAATTGGTTGGTTGGTCAGTTTGTTGGTTGGTTGGTTGGTTGGTTGGTTGGTTGGTTGGTTAGTTAGTTAGTTAGTTAGTTAGTTGGTTGCTTATTCTGTTAGCTGTTTGGTTGGTTGGTTGTTTGGTTAATTAGTTTGTTGGTTGGTGGGTTGGTTGGTCGGTCGGTCGGTTATTTAGTTATTTGTTTGGTTATTAAGCGTTTTGGTTAATTGGTTGGTTGGTTAATTAGTTGTTTGGTTAGTTGGTTGTTTGGTTAGTTAGTTGGTTGGCTGACTGGTTGGATGGATGGTTAGTTGGTCGTTTGGTAAGTTACATGGTTGTTCGGTTAGTTAGTTAGTTAGTTGTTTGTTTATTTATTTATTTGTTTGTTTGTTTTGTGAGTTGGTTGTTTGGTTAGTTGGTTGTTTGGTTAGTTGGTTGTTTGTTTGGTTGTACGGTGAGTTGGTTGGTTGGTTGGTTATTTGGTTGTTTGATTGGTTGGTTGGTTATAGTTGAATGGTTGGTTGATGGATTGGTTGATTGGTTTGTTTTAAACTAATAAATCCCTATGATTTTTCAGAAAGCCACTAATAAATAAGGGCGTACCTTGAAATCCTTCTGGGTAATGTTCACCAAAAAAATGTGTTGTAATATCACCAGAAATAAACTGTGGGTGGGTAATAACATCTCGTAGTAACGAAACATTATTTATTAAACCTAGGGAATAAAATAATAGTTAATTAAAAGCTGGTGATCTGCGTTCATCATTTGTCATACTCCGATACCAAATGCTATCCATGATTGCAGTGCCAACGAGCCTGCACAGTTAACCAAACATTGTAATTAAAAAAGACCTCCAAGTGTTATGTTAAGAAATGTTAATAATTTGACGATATCTGCTCTTGGCGTCAAAATTAAAAAGAAAACCACCGCTATATATTAAATTTGAGCTGTCGAGGAAACTCTAAAATGGCGGCGTCTACAATCGTGGCCAAAAGTGATTGAACATTGATTTTAAATTTTTCGAATTTCCTGGTTCGCCCCCAATTTCAATGTTGTAATTGTGTTCCTATTTGTCCACAATATAAGGACCTGCATTCAACTACATCCTACACACGTGTTCAACATTCTGTGAGGGAGAATTTATGACGTATTCTGATACCCAAATAACATAATTGTATAAGTAATAGCATGATTATATAAGCATAAAATACAAGAATGGAAACGTTATTTTTGTGATTGACCAAAATAACAAATTAAGTGTCTACACTTGAGGCCTTGAAAATACCAGATCAAATAATAGAAGAATCCTGATCACGCAAATGTCAGTCTATTAACCATGCAAAAAAGTGCGTGTCCTTTAGCGATAATTCAACGCCCGCTACCCTTGTGGTAGTTTGAGCACTCTTGCCCTATACCGCTTATATATATATATATATATATTTTTTTTTTTACGAGTGGTTTTACTACATCTTATTTCAAATGTTGTTTCTTTTGGTTGTTTATTGAAACTTGTATCTATATATATATTTATCTATATATATATTTATCTATATATATATATATATATATATATATAGGTAATATTTGGCATTTCACTCGATCAAACTACATGTTGAAAGGATTTATGGTGAAGGAAAATTTCGAGTGTTGGAATACATACATTTTAAGACCAAACCGGGACCAGTTGCGAAAAATGCAACTTAGTGGCCTTCCGGTAGGAATTGAACCCGCGACCCTGCGATTGCTAGTGCAGTGTTCTGACCACTGAGCTACGGAAGCCGTTGCCGATATATATTATATATATATATATATATATATATATATATATATATATATATATATATATATATATATATATATATATATATATATATATATATATATATATATATACCGATATATATGATATATATACCGATATATATGATATATATATGATATATATATGATATATATATGATATATATATATATATATATATATATATATATATATATATATATATATATATATATATATATATATATATATATATATATATATATATATATATATATATATATATATATATATATATATATATATATATATATATATATATATATATATATATATATATATATTCTAAGGATTTATGGTGAAGGAAAATTTCGAAATATATATATATATATATATATATATATATATATATATATATATATATATATATATATATATATATATATATATATATATATATATATATATATATATATATATATATATATATATATATATATATATTCTAAGGATTTATGGTGAAGGAAAATTTCGAGTGTTGGAATATATACATTTTAAGACCAAACCGGGACCAGTTGCGAAAAATGCCAATACTGGTCCCGGTTTGGTCTTAAAATGTATATATTCCAACACTCGAAATTTTCCTTAGAACCTGTAGTTTAATCGAGTGAAATGCCAAATATTACTTATATATATGTATATATATATATATATGACTATACGCACCTCTTATAACATAAGAATCGAGTGCCTTAGTCATTGTACTGAGTGCCTCGGCTCGAGTTTCACCGTAAGTTGTAAGCTGTAAGAAAATATTTAAAGTTTTAATATGGTATTTTCAGTTTGTAAAATAAATTGCCTAATTAAAAAAACTATGGAAACCACAAACAGCAATTTGACAATATAACGAAATAATAATAGTTAATATTGTTATTATTATATTAATAACTTATAAACGTCTAAGTACCTGACAATGGAGTCGTACGTACTTAATAGAGTTTACAAAAACAGAAAAAGTATTTGGTCGTTACTATTTTTACATTGAATTAATATTGCTAATATATCGGCTATTTAACCTCTCGCAAGTGACGTAACACAACTTGTGCTGACTGATTTGTGCTGACAGCTGACTATTTCATCACCTTCCAGCAACTCGTCTACTGTAGCCGTGTGCTATGGCTATTATGCATCAGTTTGTCTCAAACCATGACTTTGACAATGAAACGACACAACTACCGGCCGTAGCCACCAATTTGGAAGTGGTCCGGCTATAAGTCAAATAACCGCTTCACGAAGGCGAAGCCCGAGCCTTTAAGGCGGGCTCTAGGGGCACGCTCCCACGCAAAATTTTGAAAATCTTGACTCACTGAAATGGCATTACCTGCATTTCACAGTTTACGAACGACAAAATGATAAAAATCATTACGAAGACTTGTAAAGCTTTCGAACTATTAACTACCATTGATCATATCTCGTAAGGCCGCGCGAGTTCTCGCATGAACAGCGTTTCAGGTTTAGGCCGGCGAACGGCGAATTTCGCTGGTGGTTGAGCGGATTTTGTAGCTAATTCGCCGTGTCTCCATCGTATTTCGCCGTCACTGGAAAAATAATATTCCCAACGCATGTTTTGAAACCCCGTTTTGTGTGAAAATATTGGAAGTAAACTCGCTCTTCGTCACTAGCGGCTAAATCTAGAATTTGCACATTGGCCACCATATTGAATTCTACGGCGCACTGGAGTCTGGGATCTACCATTACCAGACTCCAGCGCGGTAGAATTCAATATGACAGCCAATATGCAAATTTTAGATTTATAAACATGTATGGCATTTTTTACTTTTGAATTTCAAAATTTCCAGGGGTCCCTAGCAGGATTGTCCTCCGGACCATGCAGGGCCTTTGGCCCTGATTCTCCGGGTCATCAATTTCATTCTCCAGACCCTTTCACAAAAACCTGAAACGCTGCATGCATGTAAAAAAATGGCCGCACCAGTGGCTTAAGGCGGATTTCCATTCAGTGCATCGAATTTATTCCATCGCTTTCATTTGAATTGTCAGCCCTCGACTGGAACGGATCCGGTGGAGAGCTCGCAATTCAAAAGAAAGCGGTCGAATAAAGTCGATCGTGCGATAAAAAGCACTGCATAGAAATCCGCCTTATGGCAGTACGACAGCCTCGCGGAAACAAAGTGCCCAATGCAATGGCCACAGGGTGATCTAAGATATAAAAAACCGCCCATGTGACGCAACGTACAGCCATTGTCACCATTGCAAGTTTTCGAGCGGTCTTGTGAACCTGCATTCCAGCATGCCATGCCCAGTTGTGAATGCGACGCAACGTCATATGCAGCTATCAGATCTCCATACCGTCCTGCGGCCACAGCTAAATTGGCTCTTCTGGCCACCGTATATGAACTTACCATGAAACATCACAAGCAGATAATGCGACGCAACGACACAGCCAGCCAGGCAGCGCTGATCTGGGGGACTGTCCTACAACAACTGCACTCACAACAACTATCACCATGTGATCGCCATCAAAACAACTCCACTGCCGATAAAAAAGCACTCATCAATGACGTCATATTTTCAAAACAAATATGGCATCAAAATCTTCAAATTTTCAACTTCAACTAGCCATATCTTCATAACTAAATTGATAGAAATGCTGAAACTTTGGAAATATAAACTAAAGTCAGTACGATCTTTCATATGAATGGAGTATCCTTTAATGAATTTATATTTAACCTGACGAATTTACCTTAGAAATTAGCGAATCATAATAAATACTAATTTCACTTCCTTCAATAATGCCACTGTCGAAACGAACCTGTGAAACGGAAAATTGCGAAAGAAATTTAGCAAAATATCCCCAGGCATAAAATATCTTCATATCCCAAGCATAAGATTTCTCATTAAATAACTAGGTAAGGTAAAAACTTTATTTCGGCACGTTGTCGTCTGTCAACAATACTGTTGATTTCAAGGGGCGTGCGAAACATTTACAATAATAATTGGAATAAATGTTTAACAATTATATCCTGTTATTGCGTCTTCTCGAGTATTTATGTGCTATTATTATGACATTGAGTCGGTTTCCTTTGATGTACCGCAGGATGTATGCGCCAAACATCCCTAGGAATACTAATAAGATAAGAAACGAAGAAAAAACTAGGAAAATCTTTGTCCAAGGTGGACAAAATCGAGAAAACTTTGTTGGAAACCTCCTCTATTAATTAAGATAAGAATTAAGATATTCGCTGAAATTCGTCTTTGTCGAATGAGGTACTCTCCGATTTTGTTTCAACAAATTATTTATTCGGTTTCAAATTAAGATATCCAATTGATGCATTGTAAAGGCCCGTTTACACAGGCGATTTTTGCTGCGATTTTTCTCTTTTTAACACATGTGATCGAATGAATTATCTTACGAATGTATTGAACCATTTGTGCAGATCTATGACGTTCAATACTTTACTGAGTCATCCACTATATCGCATACGTAAGGGTCAGAAAAATCGCCTATGTAAAGGATTCAAGGATTCTACCCGGTCCAATCTGCATGTTATATGCAGTCTGCAGATTATACGGACACTAGTTTGAGAAATTAGCTTCGAAGTTTAAAAACAAGCAAATATTAAGCGATATTTCGCTTAACGACTCAAAACAGAGTGCGCTAGAAAAGGCTGGCTTAATGGGGGGAAATATCTTCCCTTGCACGTGTAACCGTTTTGATTTTGCGAGAATGAGGGAGAAATTACTGCGGCCAAATAGCAATCAGTGGACGACCATATCCGCGTTTTGTGCGGAATATGGCCGGTGGCCGACCGTTATATTGCACTCTGCTTCACTAGTATATGTTTCGCTTCATTTTACATGAGTTGGGTATTTATTTGCCGTGCTTTCATTTATTTGCCGTGCTTTCAGCGTGCGTTATTCGGCGTACAGACCTGAAAACGAGCTAAAACATATAACAAATAAACTTACTACCCAATTTTCCGTATTTTAATAGGACCACAGAAAATCGAGCATTTCACCAAATCAAAAAATGTTTACGCAAAGATACTGAGAAAAACACAATTTATTTTACGAAAAAACGATCGATAGACTACTTTTGCAACCCCTCACCTCGTGCTATACCGTTAATCTATAGCTTCTACACTGTAATTTAAAGGTGCCGTCCACTCCGTTCTGCGCATGTGTGATATTTCAAACGTGCGGGAACTTCAACGGAATAGATTTGCGACACTTCGAAAGCGAGTATTCGTCAAAGGTGGCGAAGGCGCGAGTAGTAGTTAAATATATTATCCACATTTAGGAACAGAACAGCTTCTTATAACACGCTTTTTAGGCGAAAAAGCTCAAGCGTGGGAAACAAATCCGCAATACTTCTTGTGCATATGCAATGTAAACAAACGATGTAAACAGAAACGGGGACATGCGCAGAACGGAGTGGACGGCACCTTTAACCATGGTCCATGGAGTAAAACTGCTTCAAGATTTAATTTTAATACGTTTTCTATAATGGAAGAGCAAGATTTGATACTTACATTCGGAATATTTGTCGGTTCTTTGTAAGTATGCAATCTACCAACAGCGGGGAGGCCAAAATTCTTGAATGGATCCTGAACATTAAAAAATCCAGTCACATGTTAAACTAGTTAAACTTGCTGCCTTACGTGGGAATTAAATAGCAAATGATTTAACATTTTCGCATCTCATTAATTATTAGTTTGTTTATCTCCCGTGCATTTGATTGGCTACTTTCTATTTGTGACACCCTTTTGGCATATATATATAAGCCCTATTTATTTTATTTCATCTCGTCTTACTATGATGAAGGGCTCCGCTCGAAAGTCAGTATTTCGTTCCTAAAAATCTCAGCATTTCACCATTTGCATTAATACTATCAAGTAATACCTTTTAGCTAATCCCGTGTTAATGGCCCTTTAAAGAGTGAGTGTCAACCGTGATGCATTGCACGCTCGGTCGGCCATTTTTTGAAGCACGAAATTCCCTTGGTGAACTGCATCCGTAAATATCTTGTCAATCCTTGATATAAATTATTCATTTTGTCTTTTAATTGAAAGAAGATATACCTTAGAAAGTAATTGTTGCTGCATTTTTCACAAAACTCAACGTTTTCTTGACTTTCGTTTCGAATTATGTCAGCCTTGACTGACGCGAAGCGTGGAAGACCAAGTGACGAGGTTCAAACAAAAAAATCAGGTTCCAAGTCGATGTATTTGGTTTGTGGATGAATAAGAAAGCCTCTGTAGGGTTTTCTGAAAAGACTCGGCGAATTTCCGAAGTATTTATACCACTTCAAAATCAAAACACTTTGTTATCGTACGGAAAGATAAACACAAACGTGCAATGCACGACGGTTGACACTCACTCTTTAACTGCCAAATGGCATGAAAATAGCAATTTTCACGAAAATCCAGAAATAGGATTAAATTTTATGTCAGCAGCATAAAATAAAAAATAAATAAAAATATGAAATGAAAAAGGAAACTATCACATCTTGTAAATTCAAAAATGGCATCCATAAATCAATAAGGCATTTATATCCAAAGACAAAAATCTCACCTCAGCATAAACGCGGCTCTCAACAGACCATCCATTTATTCCGATATCAGACTGTTTATGCTTTAGTGGATGGCCTAAATAAAATTCATGAAATACAGATTACTAGTCGAACTTTTAAATCAGTTGAATGTTTAGAAGCTTCTATGTACTCAAATAAATCACATTTACAGTTCATTATAACTCTAATTATCCTTGGTTTGTTTCTAAGACAAAACTGAATCCAGTTATCTAACACCGTAAGAGGGGGCTGAAGTCGACAAGCAGGTAATCAGTGACAGCATTTTTAGGGCGGTGCTGGGGTCCTCCCCCGGAAAATTTTGAAATCTAGAAGCTCGGAGAGACAATTTGAGCAAACTTTTTCATCTATTTCTACAGCGAGCAGTCTCCAGGTGACGCCATTTTTTGCGCCTAGTACTGACAAAAGGGTCTGGGAACCAATCTAACACTCGCGTGGCAAGGGTTTAGGGGTTGGCTAACACTTCAGGTTACACCAGTTTGTAAAATCTTGTGTAGATGAAGCCCGTAGGTAGATTAAGTAGCTTCTCTCCTAGTCTCTATAATCGTACTAATACAATTGTGAAAAAAAAACATTAAATTTAGCAACGCTTGTCCTGATTTTTGGGGGGCTCAGCCACCCGCCCATCAGTGATGTTGTGAGTTTGCCTAGCCTTCATATTCTACAACACAGAATTTGTTGTGGTTTTCTGTGTTGTTCGGTGATTTTTTGTTGGCTACAAGAACAAAATGAATGGTTTCTTCGTGAATATACTGCTAAACTAGAGGTAAAATAAACATTTTACACCTTTTCCATGTTCTCTTGGTAGACTATATCTATAAAAATGTTGTATTTTTGGGTTTTATTGAATGGTTTTCTCTCACTGTCGAAGTGTTGTTCGGTGATTTGTTGTTGGCTACAAGAACAAAGTGAATGGTTTCTTCGTAAATATCCTGCCCGACGAGAAGTAAAATAAACATTTTACACCATTTCCATGTTCTCTTGGTGGACTATGTCTATAAAAGTGTTGTCTTTTTTGGGTTTTATTGAAATTTTCAATAAGGTAAACTTCGCCCTCGTAAATTATAGGGAAATTCTCGTTCGCTTTAGCGTTGCTTTGTCCACTTTAAATACTTATAATTTCCTATATATTTTCGGTCTATTTTTGCAAAATCTTGTGAAAATTAACAGGGAAGATTGCTATATTTTATTTATAGTTATTGTGCATACTATGTAGAATGTTAATGTTTAAAAACGATGATGGGCCGGCATGATTTTCTTTTTGTGTGACACGACCTCAAAATTCCCGTGTTTGGATAACCTGATCCAAACACGGGTATTAGCCAATCAGACTTGTTATTTTATAAAATAAAATCTAAAACAACTAATAAGACGGATAAGACGTCGTGCTTGTCTCTCGAGCGTGATGGTAGAACTTTATCTAATGTGGAATTAGCTAACACCCTAAATGAATTCTTCGTGTCAGTCAACGCGGACATTCCTCCACTTAACGTAACAACATTGCCATCTTTCCTTCCGGCCGAAGACTACCCACCAACTATACAACCTTATGAAGTATGTAAGAAACTTCTCGCAGTACAGCCTTTTAAAGCCCATGGTCCCGATAATGTGCCAAGTCGCATCTTGAAGGAATTTGCTTTTGAGTTAGCAGAACCGCGGTTACCACCATCTTTAATACATCTCTGATTTCTGGAGTTGTACCGGTAATCTGGAAAGACTCCAACATTACTCCGACCCCGAAGACACAACAACCTACATGTGAAGGTGATATCAGACCCATTTCATTGACACCTTGTTTATCAAAAGTTTTGGAAGATTTTGTGGTGTCTTGGATGATCTTTGACGTCAAAGACAAAATTGATCCAAGCCAGTTTGGATGTCTAAAAGGGACCTCGACCACCTATTGCCTTCTAGACATGGTTTATACCTGGCTCTCTCATTTGGATTCTCCTGGTAAACACCTCCGTCTTTGTTTTCTGGATTTTTCAAAAGCCTTTGACCGCATCGGATACAATATGCTCGTTGGAAAACTGATTGACTTAGGGGTTAGACGGTCCTTGTTACCATGGTCTCTGAGTTTGTGAACCTACGGCCTATTAGCAATTTACAATTTGTCTCGAAGCTGGCCGAGCGTGCTGTCTTTGAGCAGACGCATGCCCATATGATGCAGCACAGCTTATATCCTTTACTCCAGTCGGCTTATCGTAAACGCCACAGCACCGAGACAGCACTACTTAGAGTGCAAAACGATATCCTGCTGAATATGAACTCTCAGCAGGTGACTCTTCTCGTGCTGCTAGATCTGAGTGCCGCGTTTGACACAGTCGACCACGGAGTATTGCTGAATCGCCTTAAATCGAGCATTGGTATCAGTGGAACTGCGCTGAAATGGTTTGCCTCATATCTTGCAAATAGATCGCAGCGCGTTTCTTTTGATCAGAACCTATCTGGAAAATTTCGTCTAACGTGTGGCATTCCTCAGGGCTCGTGTTTGGGTCCATTGCTCCATTGCTATTTACGATCTATGCAAGCAAGCTTTTCAAAATTATTGCAGGACATCTCCCATCTGCACATGCCTATGCAGATGACACCCAGTTGTACGTGTCATTTAAACCTGATTGTACATCTAGTCAAAATGATGCTGTTGCGGCTATGGAACGATGCATTTGGGATGTCAGGGCTTGGATGATCACTGATAAGCTAAAGTTGAATGATAGCAAGACTGAGTTGATGGTCATAGGTACAAGGCAACAGTTGGCTAAAGTGAACTTGAATGGTCTGCATGTTGGTGATACTAATATCAATCCAGTAGCTGTTGCTAAAAATCTTGGGACATGGTTCGATGAGAACATGAACATGGTGATTCACATTAATAAGATGTGTAAAGCCTCGTCTTTTCATTTATATAATATTAGACGCATTAGAAAATATTTAACTAATGACACTACACAGATACTTGTCCACGCATTTATTACCGCTCGTATTGACTATTGTAATAGTTTGCTTTATGGTTTGCCAGCTATACATCTTAGTAAGCTTCAGCGCATACAAAACAGTGCTGCTCGGTTGGTTTGCTCTATTCCACGTTACAGCCACATTACTCCAGTCTTATATGCGCTACATTGGTTACCTGTTTCTTTTAGAATACTTTTTAAGTTGTTAGTTATAACGTTTAAGGCAATTCACGGGTTGGCACCCCAATATATTAGTAATTTAGTAACGATTAAGGAGCAATCACGTTACAGTTTAAGATCTTCTACAGAGCTTTTATTGATGCCACCTAGAGCAAAGACTAAGAAAACGACGGGCGACAGAACGTTTACGGCAGCAGCCCCTACAGTTTGGAACAAACTGCCCCGTGATATTAGAGCAGAAAATAATTTTAATCGATTTAAAACCTTGGTTAAGTCTTATCTTTTTAAACAAGCCTTTGCTTGTTATGATAGTTAATATTTAGTATCTATTGTATGTCCATGTATGTTTGGATTTATATTGTGAGACTCTCTATATTCATTGTTATATATTTCTAGTTTTAGATCTTTGATGTATGAGGCGCATTTGATCATATTCATATGCGAATTTACGCCATATAAATATTAAATTATTATTAAATTATTATTATTATGGTTAATCAGTTTCCTCTCAAATCGACGACAGTGCGTTAAGCTTGGTGAGGTGACCTCAGACTGACTTCCTGTTCATGCAGGTATCCCTCAAGGAACTAAACTGGGCCCAATTTTGTTTTTGCTTATGATCAACGACCTCAAAATCCCTTCCCCTGAGACTGCAACGTGGAAATACGTAGATGATGTCTCAATATCTGAGGGGTTAGCAAGAAATAGTGACTCAACCATGCAATGCAGTCTTGATACCGTCAGCTTATGGGCGTCCAATAACTGGATGAAGCTTAACATCAAAAAGTGTAAAGAGTTACGGATTTGATTTTTTAGAGAGACACCTCGACTTCCACCTCTGCAAGTAGATGGTAGCCTGTGTACAGCCTGAATGTAATTCAGTCTGTGAAAACTCGCACGATAGCTTGTCGACCCCCCGTTGAGCTTCTCAGAACTGAGAAGTAGATTTTGAGTGGTTTAATACTCATATGATTCATAATTGTTTATTTGATTGGATTATTTGATCTCACAAGAATTCCCAGAGAACCAATTGTAACTGGAATAAGTCAAGGGTTGTGATTTGAACAATCAAAATCTACTACTCAGATCTGAGTAGCTCAGCGGGGGATCGACAAGCTATCATGCGAGTTTTTACAGACTGAATTACAGGTGTATATTCAGGCTGCACACAGGCTAGTAGATGGGCAAGTGCTGGAACCTGTTACTTCGCACAAAGTGCTTGGCTTAATTATTCAAAGCAATCTGAAATGGAACGAACACATTAGCGCAACAGTTTTGAAAGCATCTAAACGCCTGCACATCTTACGTGTACTGTATCGAGGGGGGGGGGGGGGGGCGTTCCTGCTGAAGATCTTTTCACCATCTACGTTGCCCTAACACGTTCTATCTTAGAATACTGCTGTGTAGTATGGCATAACAGCCTGCTCTCCTACCTCTCGGAAGAAGTGGAATCCAATAACGAGCTTTGCGAATTATCCAACTTGGTTGTTCGTACAGAGAAGCACTACAACACTTGGATTGCCCTAGGCTAGATGACAGACGTAATAATAAAAAATAATAATTTTTAATATTTATATCGCGCAAATTTACATGAGAATATGATCAAATGCGCGTAACAAAATATAATAATAGTAATGTTTACATATGCTAAGATAAAAATTTAAAAAAAATTTTAAAAAAAAACCCCCGGATAAATCTATGTACAATATGCAATTTGAAAAAGATACGTTTTCAATGAAGACTTAAAACTATTAAAATTACTATCCCGTCTAATAAAATGCGGCAAAGCATTAAAAACTGTAGGAGCTGCAGGAACTGAAACTGAACTGAACTGAACTGTAGGAACTGAACTGTAGGAACTGCAGACGTACCAACCTTTGCGTGAAAACCATCAAGAAAATTGAAAAAGGCGGCCCACTTTCGAAATATTTAACCCAGGCTGGTGAACGTACACATAATTATAATATTAGGAACACTTGGACTCTGTTTAAATGCAGAACTGAACGGTTCAAACGAAGTTTTTTTCCAAGTACCATTTCAAGGTTAAGATCGGGACAATTATAAAGCGTGTTAATCTAGCTTAATTAGTTACTCATATTGGTCATTATATATTTGTATTTTTTATAACTAGCCCCTTGATTCGTAGGTTTTATATATTATTTGATGTAAGAGTTTGTTTTAACATATTTTGTAGCTCAGTTATTATATTCCTAGTTAATGTCCAAATGTAAAGCACATTGTAATTCATTTTGAATGCGAAAATAGTGCTCATTAAATATTATTATTATTATTATTATTATTATTATAATTCTAAAAAAGCTATAGTAAAACTTATATGAAAACTATAAATCTATAAATCGTTATATCTATATCAATTAAATAAACTAAGGGACGATACGTTTAAAACGTTCTGTTCTACAAGAAAAGTTATAAATTTTATTAATGTTCGCTCTAATTTCTCGAGTTTATATTCGAATATTTGTCCGGTAGTAGACCATGTAATTTATATGTGGGCTGTAACATATTCTTGATAAGGTCAATGCATATAGGTCATTCCTTCGCTCTTTTAGTGGTTCCAGCTTACTTTCTTTTAGAGCTTTATTGTATACTCATATTCAGGGAGGATAATCCTAAGCGCTCGTTTCTAGATTATTTCGATATTGTTACTTTGTTCTTGAGTCAGGTTTCCATGCCACATTTAAGCTCCACACTCGAGGGTAGACCTTATGAGCGCAATAAAAGGATCTTAGTTCATTTTTAGACGCGCCATAATTCTTACGGATCTTTAACAAGTAACGCCGTTTACCGCTTTTTGGGTAATATATTCAATATTGGTAGACCGCTTCATATCATCGCCAAGCCAAACTCCTAACAGCTTATATGACTTCACCCGAGCAATAGGTTGATCTCCGATTTTAATTGGCGGGATGGTTGTTTTATTCTTCTTAAAACCGATGATCATTTCCTTGTTCTTCTTCACATTTAATTCCGTTCTTTCATGACTTGCAAAAAGAGCTACATTGTTAACATTTTCTTGAGTATTTCCAATTAAGGTCCCAGAGGTGTGGCCAGACGTCTCGATCACCTCAGATATGGTCATGTCGTCCATAAACATTACTGTTTCTCCCTTCATCAATACCATCTTGATTGGTTGTTTCGGCCGAATTGCTCATTGTAACTGAGGCAAGTTGACTAATTTTTATAATAAAGGCGACTGGGCATAATTTGCTACCCTGGCGAATACCCCCATTGATTCCCATTCGTTCAGATCTTACACCATGAAAAGTGGTCATCTGTGATCGTCCTTGTAAATAAGATAAAAACCATCTATTCAAATCCGGTCATATACCAATGTCGTTAAAGTTTTGCAAAAGTCGGCTGTGATCAATTAAGAGAAATGTGATTCGAACACTAGGGTACCATTTGTGTAATTGGAAGATTAGTGCAAGGACAGCAGACATTCCAGCAACGCCTCCAAATTGGAATTCATTGATTTTGTCCTTAGTATAATTTAAGATCCACTCCACTGCATATACTGACTGAATTTTTGAAAGAATGCTGGTTAAAGCAATTGAAGTTTCTTCCACTAAGGAACATAGAATTGATTTTGGGACACCACATGCAATTGGAAATTTTCTATGTTTCATGGAAATTTTTACATATGAACGACTGATTGTAGATGTCGACTGATTGTAGATGTCACGTCGAACGGCGAAGTAATTGGCGAATATATTTATCAACTTCGTATTTGGGTCAAAAGGACCATGTGCTTTGGAAATGCAAATGATTCTAGAAGAAACGTTGGCATTGAAGCATAGCAAGCAATAAAATGTAATTTTTAGATGAAAACTTCAACTAATATTTTCGAGTATTATCTATAAAACAATCAATTTAACAAATATTTTCGTATCTGAAGTTCAAAAAACAAACAAAAAAAAACTCGAAAAACGTAACAGGTCTACAGCCGGAAAACCTGGTTTCAAATACCGACCTACTAATCTGGCCAATAAAGTATTGGTGCGCTGTAATTTAAATTTAAAATGACTGAGCTACTCAGCCTTTACTTATGTGCTTGCTCCGTATTTAAAGGGACACTCCACCCCCAAAACAACTATTACTTAAATGAAAGTTCTTTGTCGCCTTACATGAGAATGTGTATTAGTTTTCTTCTAATCTTTTTAGATTGAGAGAAATTTGATTTTGTTTATCGTGTTCTTGGTAAATTGAAAGCCGCCATTTTTGTTGTGATTGCGGGCGAATGCGGTCGCTCCATTAATTTTTGACGTCATTGAATGATAGAAACACTATTCAAAGAAACCCTTCACAATAGCATAACAATAGCGTGGTTTTTGTCCATTGTGCAGGATTTCTATTCACGCTATAAGCCAGTTCGTAATGTCGACCGGCATCAAAATGACGCGTTCTGCGTCGGGATAAATTCAGTATAACGAATTTGCAAGTGTAAATAGAAATGCAAATGTCTATTGTGCTTTTAGCCTGATCGTTATGAATTGAAATAAGTTTTATCTCAACGCAGAACACGTCATTTTGATGCGCAGTCGACATTACGAACTGGCTTATTGTGAAGAATTTATTTGCAAAGTGTTTCTATCACTCAATGACGTCAAAAATTAATGGGAGCGTCCGCATTCGCCCGCAATCAGAAGAAAAATGGCGGCCTTCAATTAATCAAAAACACGAGAAACAAAGCCAAATTTCTCCAAAACTAAAAGGATTCGACGAAAACTAATACCCATTCTCATGTAAGGCGGAAATTATTTTTGGGGTGACCTTTAAGGTCCCATGAATTAAGAAACTCTTAAGGCGGATTTCCTGTCCTCGCACAAAACAACTCGCAGCGAGCTGCGCGTACTCGCATGGTTTCCACTGTATTTCCACCACATGCAGCTCGTTGCGATAACTCGCTGATGAGACTGATGAAGCGATAGCCGAGTTTTTTAAACAAACTTCGAGGTGTTTGGATATCCTGATGAAGCACTCTTCTGAGTGTTTCAGATATAGCACCTCAAATAAATAGGTATTTACGAGAAAATCGAGGTGAAAGTTCGATTAATTTACGTAATTTCGTCCCTTCAATATCTATGCAAATACACACCGACACGGTAATGATTTCCTTTGTGCAGTTTTCCCCATAAATTACTAATGATTTGAAATGTTTTGATTGGTTATTTACTGCGAGTACTTGCTGCGAGTAAAAAATAGTTCAAAATTTCCAACTATCTGCCACGAGGGCTAAAACACTCGCAGCGAGCTTGCGAGTTCTCGCAGCGAGCTGCGAGTTGCTTTGTGCGAGGACTGGCAATCCGCCTTTAGACAAACCTGCAGCAACACGTATCATTTCCTCCACAAGATCTACCCCAGTGATAAACTCAGTAACAGGATGCTCAACTTGTAACCTTGTATTCATTTCAAGGAAATAAAAATTCCTGTCAGAATCAACGAGACATTCGACCGTTCCTGCTGAATCATAATTCACTGCTTTTGCTAATGCCACTGCTTGTTCTCCCATAGCTTTTCTCATCTCTGGATCCACAAACATACTATATAACATAAAGGTCTGTTTTAAATTAAACTAATTATTATATGCATGACAAAATTCCTGCATTCTGATTGGTCGAGGAGTGCAATTAATTATAATTATAATTATTATAATTAATAATAATAATTATTATTAATTAATAATTAATATAATAATTAATAATAATAATTAATAATTAATATGATTAATAATTATTATTATTATTATAATTATAATAATTATATAATTTATAATTATACAATTATAAGTTATATAATTGCTCTCTCTGGAGTGCAGTTAATTTTTTATTATCAACAATAATTATTATTAATTATAATAATTATAATTATAATTATTATTATTATAAATTGTATAATTTATAATTATATAATTTATAATTTATTTATTTATAAATAAATAAATTAAATTAAATTTGGCATTAATAGCACTCCTGGTCTCTCTGGGTTATATTACCCTCTATCGCATTCCTTATCCGAACCATATAACCCCCTCTCTACTGCATTGGAAGCCTCTGCGGAGGAGAGAGACTCCTGGTCGTTTTATTAGCACTCCAGAGAGAGCAATTAATGTTACCAAAGTAACAAAACTCAAAATGGCTGCCATTTGTATTGGACTTGTTTTGCATCGTTTCTTAGGGCTTGTTAGGTTTTACGCTAGTAATTGAAAATACTATCGAAATATTTTAACATGAATGCAGAGGACATTCGTTGTGAAACTTTCTCATTGTTTGAAACTTTCTCATGAAAAGACGTTTTAAAGGCGTGATTTAATACGAAGCGTAGGATTCGTAATTCGCTGAAAAAGTACTGAGTATTTGGTAAATAAAGTTGATTTTTTCGATTGTGCAGTCATTTTCAAGAAATTTCTTATGGGAAAATAAATTGGCTTCTGTGAAAGAGTATTCTAGTTATTATTTGTGGTTCTATGGCTAACAAATCTTGGATCATTTTAGAGTATTTGTAAGTGAAACATTATTAGTGTTTAGTTGGTGTAATATTGTAATTGTTGAATTCAGTACTATACCATTAGGATATAAATAATTTTTGTGTATTATATTTTAGAAATATGAAAGGGCCTCCAGGGAGAACAGTGTACCACTGATGGAGTTACCCTTCTCAACTAAAGCTTATTATTATTATTATTATTATTATTATTATTATTATTATTATTATTATTATTATTATTATTATTATTATTATTATTATTATTACATGAAAGGAAATGTATTGACAAGTTAGACCAACAACGTAATTTTGCCATGAATCATAATAAATAAGTAATCGCATAATTTTGCTCGTGCAAATAAGGATTTACACTACTCGTAATATTTGAAAATTGAGCCAAATTGAACTGACCTAATGGCTCGTGCAATTTTGGCACAATTTTCAAATATCACTCGTAATGTAAATACTTCATTGTACTCGCTATCATATAATTACCTTCAGGTGATAAAAAGAAAATTAGAGATTTTCCGTATACACATCCAAACACAATACACAGCAGTGTGTATATTAACACATCCAAACATTACCGATATATAGTGACTGCCGCATAGGCAGTACATATATCAATCGAACCATTGTATCCTTCGCTCTCCATCTGAGTCTCGGTGGCTCAATGCCCAATCGATGATTATATCATCAAAATCAAGGGTGAGAACAACCTTTATAAAATAACATGTATGCTACGCAAGCTCTGATTGGTCAATACCCGTGTTTGGATCAGGCCATCCAAACACGGAAATTTCCCGCCAAAATTTTACTCAAGTTTGTGTTGCTCGTTCGTTCGTATTATTTTATAAAATAAATACCTAATGGTTTTTCCGTGTTTGGATAGCCTGATCCAAACACTTGGGATGTTGCTCGACTTTCGAAAAGCTAAAAAACACTCGCCTAGCGGATCGTGTTTCTTTACGCTTTTTTCGAGTCTCGCAACAAATCAGGCCATCCAAACACGGAAACAATTAGGTATTTTTATAAGTAATATCATGGTAGTGAGGTGTATTAGCTGTTAAACCGCCCGCTCGATGAGGGTCATTAAGTAAAATTCCTGAGGGCCGCAGGCCCGAATTCGCTTTTCCACTCCAATAAGTATAGTTTTACTCAAGACATAACTTACTGTACCACATGTTCGCATCGCGAACCTATTTTTCTAATACTGACAATGTAGATAGGGAATACATGACTGCTGTTTTTTAGAGAAACACAAACGAAACCTTTGTCGGGTGGCGTTGAGTTCCTAGCAACTAGTCATATAATAAATTTCCGTTCGATGGTTCGGCAGATAATACGGGCAGGAATTTTACTTATTTCTCACATTTCCCTCGCCCTGAATAGAAACTAGTAAAATACCTGCCTGTATCATCTTCCAAGCCATCGAATATATTTAATATGTAATAGTTCTAAGACGAGTAAGCGTTCTTCCTCTGATTTCTAAATACGGACAAGCCGGTTGAAAAAACGAGGCACAGCTGAGTATTTTTAACGGGTTTGTTCGTATTTAATAATCAGAGGAAGAACAACTACGAGTGTTAGAACTTGCTTCTCAAACAAATCCATATCTCAAGAGAAAATCGAGATCAATTAGATAGATAGAAAGTCTTTATTTCACCAGGGTAACCCGATCAGTGAAAAGTTTCACTGTTATCCTAAGGAGCCCTGAACAAAACTAAGAGATGTTGCAAAATAAAATTAACGATTATATATACAGTTTGATAAAAACTGTAAAAAACTAAAGTTGAGGAAATTCGGCTGTAATCTTCCTCTTATTTCTAAATACTGATTAAATATTAATTTATTTTGAATTTTTCTTCATGAATTATTAATGAGTTTGCAAATTATTCAATCAGATCTTCTAAATTGAACCACGTGATGACACTAGAAATGCCAGTAAAGTACTGGGCAGAGGACTAGAAATATTTTTTCCAGTCCAAGGACAAGAAATAATATTTCCAGTCCGGTGCTGCGAATATGACGTCAAGAACTAATCGAGCATGAAAAACAAGTGAATTTCAATGCATTTTAACACGCCTGTTTTGATTTTGAGAAGTCATTCAAAGGCCTCGAAATCGGATAGTCCTCTTTCTCGGCCTTTAAATATTACTTCTCGTCTTCAGGTAACCATGCAAGCTGGTTAACTTCCAATCGAAACAGGAGTTTATACTGTCAATCTTTTCATTTAATTCATTTAACCTTTTAAACGCTTCTACTAACATTCCAACTTCTACTAATATGGTCAATGGTTGACCAAGTATAAAGGTAATGAGAATAAAGGAAATGATCCAAAGATAAACTTATAAAAAACTTCTCCAAACAAGTAGTATACGAAATGGCAACAAATAAGGAAAATGTATACCTTGGAGCTTCTTCAATAACCTTTTGATTTCGACGTTGAATAGAGCATTCCCTTTCGTTAAGGTAAATCTAAACAATGTGAGGGTATCTTTCAGAAATCCGAAACAAACTCGCCACTGAACTCAGCAAATACATTTGGTGCTTAACAAAAAGTCCAATACTCAATCAAATGGAAAATAATCAAACAATGTAAACCCTACCCTAACAAAACCAAATGATGCAACCTATGCTCATATGAAAAGTTTATTATTATTTGCCACTCGGAACTAAGCTCATTTGTTATATATATATATATATATATAACCTCTGAGTCTGGGTAGCTCACTGGTTATAGAGCGTCTCGTCTGAGGATTTGAGCTTGACGATCGTCCATATATTGTCTGTATTGTATAGCTGACAATGGTAAAAATGGTATTGAAGTCTCAGTCAAACGAACACGTTTTTTCACAAATGTTTTTAGAATGCTAAAATCTCGTTACAATTCCTACTCACAGTGTTGCCATGTTTATCTCCCAGAACCTAACAAAAAAGATAGAATATATATTGGTTTAATTCAAAAAAATGAAAACTGCGAGTGTTGTAAACATTGTTAAGCTAGCTAGCTAGCTCGCATCATTACTTTTCAAGGATACGATGTTAGGTCAAGCGATATACGAAATCAATTAAACTGGGAGCAACTGTCTGTCAGAAGAAGTAAGAGGATATGTATTATTATGAATAATATCATTAGTGGCACTGTACCTGACTACCTTAGCCAAATGTTTCTGAAAAGTGATGAAATTACCTCATATAGGCAAAGGTTAAGAGAAGTTATGATAATTTAATTATTACTCGTATTCCAAAAACGGAGTATTGTAAGAAAAGTTTTTCCTATAGAGGTGCAAAACTTTGGAACTCACTTCCGAATGAGCTTAAGCTCTTGCGGAATAAACATCAATTCAAAAATAAACTATCTGCATGCACGGAAATTGTCAACTATTTCAATCTTCTTTATTTTTCTAAATACTTTTTTTAAAAAATTCAAAATTGTAAAAATATTTATTGTTGTATTAAGTTAGTTGAAATAATTACTGTTAGATAGCAATTTATATCTTTTTAATAATACGGCTTTCATGTAAAGAAGTTTAATTTGTAACTTATTGAAATTACCGTATTCAAATAAAGGCGAAATTCAAAATTCAAAATTCTGTCTGTCTGTCTGTCTGTCTGTCTGTCTGTCTGTCTGTCTGTCTGTCTGTCTGTCTGTCTGTCTGTCTGTCTGTCTGTCTGTCTGTCTGTCTGTCTGTCTCTGACCTAACCGAAACTATTGTGAAGCTGAACGGTGATTTCACCATCGCTATGAAGGGATCGTATGCGCGTTTGCCTATAGGACGACGAAGATAGTGATAAGATATATACCTGAATTTCAATATGTCTTGGATTATTTATAAACTTTTCGATTAATAAACGGTCATCACCAAAACTTGATTTTGCTTCTTGTGATGATAAACGAAATCCGTCGCTAAACATGAAAAAATGTCATGTTATAAACCTGAAAAAATTCATGTTATGAACCTGATATAAACAGATTTCAAAACATTAATTTGAAATGCATGATTAAAATGATAACAGACATATCGATCTGAGTTCTGGTAGTTCAATGGTTAGAGCGTCTAACCGGAGATCATGAAGGTTGCGGGCCTAATGCGGGGTTCGATTCGCGTGTGGGGCTCAGAAACATTTTTTCTGAGTTTGCGTTAAAGCTTGAGTAGCAAACAATTTACTATATAGAAATAACCAAGCTGTAAGTCACTTTTAAAATTTTTGTTTGTTTTTTATAGTTTATTAGATTTATCACTCTTTTAGGTACCCCAACAGGCTAATATAATACCCCATTCATCTTTCATCTGGATCGCAGACGACCACACTTGAAACCAAAGTAAAGAATGAAACATAATTAAAATAATGAGACATTAAAAACTGAAAATATTAAAACTAAAGTTTTGCTGAACCAAGATTTAGAATAGCGACATTGGTTTCCTCATCCGTCCTGTAGGGCTGTAATAATCTTCCTCCAGGTAACTCAGGTGATCATAGTCACCTAAAAGGTCCTGTATATACATTAGATAGGATGTACGCGGTCTTCCTCTCTTTCTTCTGCCATGTGATGGCGAATACAGGGCGTATGTTTTCAACCAGCTCCTCATCGTGCAAGCGAATATGTCCGAGAAATCGGAGTTGATGTGTTTGAACACGATTAATCAGAGGCGATGTGTCTGTCATCTGGTAGATAATGGCATTTGGTACTCGATCTGTTCTGTTGATATTGAGCATAATCCTATAGCAAGACGTTGCGAAGGAGTTGATTTTATTTTTCATGTCCTGGTTAATGATCCATGCAGACTCGCAGCCGTAACAACAGGCTAGAAGCCACAACAACAGGCTAGAAGCCACAACAACAGGGTAGAAGCCATAACAACAGGGTAGAAGCCATAACAACAGGCTAGAAGCCATAACAACAGGCTAGAAGCCACAACAACAAGCTACAAGCCATAACAACAGGCTAGAAGCCATAACAACAGGCTAGAAGCCATAACAACAGGCTAGAAGCCATAACAACAGGCTAGAAGCCATAACAACAGGCTAGAAGCCATAACAACAGCCTAGAAGCCACAACAACAGGCTAGAAGCCATAACAACAGGCTAGAAGCCATAACAACAGGCTAGAAGCCATAACAACAGGCTAGAAGCCATAACAACAAGCTATAGAAGCCATAACAACAGGCTAGAAGCCACAACAACAGGCTAGAAGCCATAACAACGTAACAGCCTAGAAGCCACAACAACAGGCTAGAAGCCATAACAACAGGCTAGAAGCCATAACAACAGGCTATAGAAGCCTATATATGATAGGAGTTCCGAGGGCCTACGACTTAAGGTCGTTATCCGAGAAGACCCGAAAGTCTCACCATTTGCAGGTATTATTGCAAAGGCAGCACTTTCTCCTCAATTACTTTTAAGACCCTGAGTGGAGGTCCTGAGTGGAGGTCCCAGCTCATAGACATGTGTTGTAACCACTGGACCACAACAGCTGTTTTTTTCCCCGGCCCGTAATCCTTCAAAATCCTGCTTTCTTATTGGCTAACGAGCGGTCCGGAATTTTAGAGTACGCACCTCGCAGGCCACCCGAAAAATGGCTAAGGATCTTCGCTCGAAACGTAAGACCTCCTACGCACTATTTCGGCAGTACAGCAACCTCTCTGCAAGTAAACCAATCATGTTTTGAAAGGAGCAAAAATCAATCAAACAATTCCCCAAAACCATGCAACCGCAGCTGAATCAGGTTTTTCTACTTCATTACCGGACTTCTTTATCATTCCACGCTATCCTCATTCCTTTTCCACCTCCACCTGCTGAAGCCTTGATCATAACGGGATAACCTATGAACATAAATTATACACTCTTCATGAACGGAACACATTCTTTTTATATATAAAAACACAAGACTGATGGAGTTGTGCATGTGTTAGCTATTAACAGCTTCCGTAAGGTCTGGACAGTGTATATGTATATACTGTATATATATATATATATATCATCATATACATTTACCGAGTAGCCATAACGCTATTATTAGATTGCCATATTAAAATATCAAATAGAACATTGCAGAGACAAATACGAACAGAGAATATTATTGCAATTCAAATCAATTTATTTGAATAAGCAGTGCAATTATGTTCTTAAAAAAGCAATGAAATTATTACCTATTTCATTGGCTAGTTTTATAGCTTCATCATCATCCTAAATCAAGACAACAATAATGCTAACACAGAATACATTTGGACTATCTATATATTAACACTAGTGTAAGAATATGCATTATTAGAATCAACCGGGACCAGCTGCGAAAATTCAACATCAAGGCCTTCCGGAAGGGAATCGAACTCGCGCCCCTCATGGAACTCTAGACCAGCGCTCTAACTCACTGTAGAGATGGTCGGCACTAGAGGCAATCCACTGAGAGTCTTTAACCGAGTGGGAACTAGGACTAGTCGCTAAATTATATTCTGCCCTACCAGGTTATCCTCACTCTTAGATTACCAATAATCGGCAATTGTCAAATGCTCTTAGATTACCAATAATGGGTAATTCCACAACGTACAATAAATTGTAAGATTCTAGAATCCCACGTTAAGTGTCTTCCTAACCCTAAGCATAGTTAGTAGAGGGGGTGGTATTGGCTCGAAATTAAGGATCTTCTCTTCTTTTTTAAGTGCAAACAAGGTCTCTGCGATCTAGATATCCCCCGTTTTGTTACTTTTTCTTCTATTTGCTCGTCTCGCACTCGTTCAAGTCAAAACAACTTGCTTGAAGCCAATCCTTGTAGGACTTCTCTTTTTAGAAATTCTTTTTTCAACAGAATTGTATTTCTCTGGAACGATATCTCTCCGATAGTTCGTAATAGTATTGTACTTCTGTTTCCATTTTTAAACATAAACTTTATATTCACTACTCTTCTAAATTAGACTCCAATTTCGATGTTAATAGACTGCGCACTTGGAAAAGTTTGTGTTCTAAATGTCGCTCTTTCAATCCAAGTTGTTGCTCTTAAATCTTTATTCCTATGTAATTTGTGTATTAGTTTTTTTATTGTGTTTTTATTTAAATATGTTTATTATGTAATTTTTTGTTCGGTTGGTCTTCACATCATTCCTTCAATCATGTTCAAGTATTGCACTCTTTATTTACTGTATATTTGCATTCTTGTATGGTTGTAAAGTTAATAAATAAATAAATAAATAAATAAATAAATAAATAAATGGTTGTTATTGTATTGGAGAAAATGTTTGTTATTGGTTGGAGAAATGTAATTCTATGGACACGTGACGGCGAAGGCTCACAACACGTGACGATGAAGGACTACACTAATTAAATCCGAACATTGTTATTGGATGACTGCTTCATTATACAGAAAATACAATACGTTCACTGACCATGAAAGTGAACAACAACATAGAATGACTTTTGCGTACCTTCCAAACCATCCCTTCTACTAACTAATGCCCTAACCCCCGCTTTAAGTGTCTTCCTAACCCTAAAACCCCCGCCTTCAACTTCATTGTAACCATAACTCCCCGCCTGTGGTTTTTTGAAAATTAAACAACTTGAGTAATTTAGCAACTAGTCCTAGTCCCCATTCAGTTAAAGTATTGCATCTAGTGTTTGCTGGTAGAGATACGGAAGCAACCTCGTACCCAGGGTCATACGCCGAAAGATTGGCCAAAACAAACCTCATCTCACTAGAGTTTTGTAGAGAAATCTCCGACTTGACATTAATCTTCAAATCTAGAAAGGGTCTCATCCGACGTGAACAATTATTTAAGCACTTTTGAAACAAAATACAAATCTCGAAATTATGATCCTAATAACTTTAATTTAATTATAAAACAAACAGGACTACTTCCGGAAATCGTTTTTTATTAGGTCAGCTGAACTGTAGAACACTCTCCCATCTAGTCTCAAATCCTACAATTCTCTCGCTCTATTTAAGTCTAGTCTCCACAAAATTTACTCAATCAAACTACTTGCCTATAGCCCCCCTGGTTATGTCCAATAAGTCCAAAATCGAATTTTATCCACCATTAAGGGATTAAGGGGTCAGGTGTCAATTGGGACGTAAGTCCTGTTCCTTTCTCCTGTCACACCTGTCTTATTCGTTGTATTTGTATGTACTTTTTGTATTAATTGGATTTATGAAATAAATGATATTAAGAACGAACGGAGTTGTGGTTATTGGGACAGGGGCTTGGAATATAATCCCATCGGTGATTAACCAATCATACAAACACATACCTAATTAATATACGAAAGCTCGAGACACCTCGAGGTCGCTTGAGGTAAGCCTTATTCTACAGTACACGTTACACGTTGTCGGAGCTCCTTTCCCGCCCGCCCATCCCTTTATAGGGAGAACGTTACGGGACTTCTTCGGGTCTTGCATCGTCAAGCACAGACGCGGGTGTCTTGCTTTCCCTGGCTTGCCAGGTGATAGTTAACCGTTATCATAGATATAGTTTAATGTGTACCATATAGCTTATTCGTTAATTGTTATCAGAGTTTGTGTCCCGTACGTTGTTGCGTACTCGGGCTTGTGTGTTGGCCATCGAGTGTTATGACCATTTTTGCATCGTCAAGCACAGACGCGGGTGTCTTGCTTTCCCTGGCTAGCCAGGAGATAGTTAACCGTTATCGTAGTTAACTGTAGCATAGTTAACCTGTAGCATATATAGTTTAACGTGTGGTTTATTGTGTCCCCCGTACGTTGTTGCGTACTCGGGCTTGTGTGTTGGTCATCGAGTGTTATGACCATTTTTTGCAACGTCAAGCACAGACGCGGGTGTCTTGCTCTCCCTGGCTTGCCAGTTTATACTATAACCGGTAGCATATATTTAACGTTTACCGTATAGCTGACGATAGTTATTGGTGTCAGAGTTTAGGTATCTCCAATACGTTTTTGCTTACCCCCGCATGATCGGTGCTCTTCGAGTGTTATGAGCAGTCTGTCCATGACCTAGACGCGGGTGTCTAGTTATTACACGCATATACGATCGCGTTCGACAACGGGTTACGATATCTCCACGTTGGAGAACCCTTGTCAGGAATCCACGCCCCGTAAGGCACCGTTTGCTTCGTTCAGTTACGGTCGGAGCCGTACTGCGTTACTGTCAACTCTTGTAATCCCCCCGCGATACTTGTCTGTTCCCGTAAGAGAGTTCTTGTCAGAAACTCGATATCGTTATTTCGTCTCGTTCCTACTCAGGCACGGTTGGCCTCATGGTAGCATGTGCAGTATCTCGTTCAGGCGTGAAAGGCGTCGGGGCGCTGCATGCATAAACTCAAAACGTCTATTTAGTCTTGTTCTAGGACGCACTGGGCTCACACGAACCAGGGGTTATAGAGCTGCTTACCCATTTCTTGGGGATCCTTAATGTGGATATCGGATATCAGGTTTGTCACCGTCATTAGGTAAGTGTTTCGTTAGTTAGTTAGTTAATTTCTCCACCATGGTGTGTGATTTGTAGTGTCCTACGCATGGGAGAGGGTTCTCGGCCTGATTAGATAGATAAAGGCCTATCTATTACTAGGCCTGGATAGGATGCAAGTCTGGGACCGAACTACTTCGTACCCAGGATCTTACTCTGCCCTGGTGACGTCATTCGCCAGGGTGGGTATTGCAAGGATACCTCTCAAGGACGCTACGACCCTCCAAATAAGAGAAGGTATAATGTATATAATACATACATACTAAGCATGAGGTGTAACTAGGTTGAGCTCCATCGGTTCTGGACGAACGTGACGTTGTTAATAGTAACTTGTAAATATATTGTGACAAATTCATTAAATTAAAACAAAAATTTAAAAAATTCTTCGCAGATACGATCCTGGGTACGTGGTTGATACGGAAGCCGTTGCCGTGAACTAAGCCGTGAGTTCGGTATAATTAAAACACTTATTGACCGAACGGGAGGTCTTTAAAAATGTGTAAAGCTCTTTAGCTACATCATAGGTTATTTCATTCGCATATCACAAAAGTCGAAATATCTCAAGAACTACGCGAGACATGAAAGAGCTCTAAATTACCATTCACAATCATTTTCGGACCCGTGTCTTATGTACTACAGAGTGTCCCAAAAAAAAGGCTACCTTTTCAAATTCAAATGAGCGTGTTAATTCAAACAACCTATTGTGTTTAATATCCCATGTGTATAAAACTGTGTGTTTTTACGCATTCGTAGTTCAAAAGCGATAATGAATTTCAAAGAACTACAATAGGTTGCTTGAATTAACATGCTAATTTGAATTTGAAAAGGTAGCCTTTTTTTTGGGACACCCTGTATTTAAAACATGCACGAGTAGCAGTGTTTTATCAGTAAAACACGTGCTACGCGTGTTTTGAGTAGCTTAAAATACTCATTAATATTCAATAGACGTTTTGACCAATCGAGATGGAGAAAACATGAAAGTTTAGTTCATCTGGGACTCGAGACAATAAAAGTGAATTACAATGCGTAACTAATTACAATGTGTAACATGAAGAATTTCAGTCCTTCCTTTTGAAATCAGTTTAGTCCTTCAAGTGCTCGAAAGTGAATAACAACATGCCTCCAAAGCGGCGGTTCAGGCCACCGAAGTCTGAACAAGAAGAAAAACACGAAGCAGTACAAAGTGGGCTTTCAAACTCTTTTCCGAATGGCAAATTGAACGAGTGAACAAAGATCCCTGTATAGAGCAGCGCTCGTTTAAAATTGACATCGATAAAGTGCAGGTGCCGAGACCTTAAACTTTTGGCTGACAAAATTTGTCCAAGAAGTAGTGAAGGTTAACGGAGAGAGGTATCCGAGGAGAAGTTTGTACATGATTGCTGCGGGTCTTCAACGGCATTTAGGCGAAAGTGGAAGCGCTATTCGACTGCTAAATCAAGACGAAGCAAGGTTAATAGTTAAAAGCGAGTATTTTAAATATCTTGCATTTTGTGGCTTAATAGGATCTCGTATCTTTAATTTTGGCAAATAATTTGTGTGTAAATACTACCGTTGTGTTCCTGAGTTAAAATAAAATATTGGTGTGTTTTCGTTTGATTTGATATGAAATGCAATTAAACATGAAAGATTATATAATGCCACATGTGCCATTATATAATGCTTCATGTTCATTTGCATTCCATTGTTCTTCTATTGTACCCCACTATTTCCCTGGGGGGCGATTTCAAGGGCTTCAGAAATGTAGAGTGTTTTATTGAGTATTAAAGCCTACTCACGTATGTAAAGAAGGTCATCCGATTGGTCAAAACGTCTATTGAATATTAATGAGTATTTTAAGTAATATATGAACAACGAGAGCGAGTGTTTCACCGGGATATCCAAACACGAGAAAATAATGGTGAAAACACGAGCGCGCAGCGCGAGTGTTTTTGTCCATTGTTTTCGAGTGTTTGGATATCCCGGTGGGACACGAGCTCGAGTTGTTTATATAGCTTCTGAAATGAATGGAGAGGTAAGAGAATGTTTTCGTTTGCTGATTTGAATAGAATTTCTAACGAAGGATATCGTAATTAGGAATTCTATTGAGATATTACACAATGCATAACTGAAGTGGGTTTTCCACGATGAATAGATAATGATAAATTAAATAGTGGAGTTGAGATGATTGTGATGCATGGTAGAGGGTTTTGTTTCTGCGAGTATTAAACTGGACAAGTGTGTGTTTACTGGCTGTAACATTAGATTTGTGGTAGACGACAAAGAGTGAATAAAGGAATTTTGTGTGTGAATTTGTTTGCTGACTTGATTTTGCATACGTAATTAAGATATTTGATCCAAACACTAGTGTTTGGATCAAATATCTTAATTACGTATGCAGCTGAAATCTTTTGTCTGGCGGTGTTTGACCGGGGTATCCAAACAGCATCATGTGACCGAATGCTTACATGCTATTGGTTTAATTACTCATGAATTATTAATGAATTTTAGAACGAGTTATCAAGTTATGCGGAGAATAGAAGAACACAAACGAAGCTATACTTTTGAATAAATGAACTAAGGAGCATTCGGACTAGAAATAAATACGTCCGAACACCCATAAAACTTTACTTGAAGAATAAACAAATACATCACCTTGACAACACCATCGTAACCAGGAATGATATTTACACCAGCTTTCTTTCCAACCAACTTGCTTTCAATTTTATCACCCATAGCTTGCATGGAGTATGAATTTGGGCCAATAAATACGATATCGTTATCTTCCTGCGTATAATTGGTGAAAATACAGTAAAACCCCGCGTATAAGAACCTAGATTTTTCCAAGTTAGCCTAAAACGGTTCTTATATAAATGGTGTTTACTGCAAAATTAGGCTATTTAGGTTCTTAAACAGGTTCTTATTTTCTTAAGAAAAAAGCGACTTGGTTTTGGTAAGTGTGGTCTATTATTTATATAAATTATGCATACATTTTCTCCAAATGACTGCAATCTAAGCAAATACAAACCCTAAAGCTACACTGTATGTAATTTACAGCTTACTGTGTGTAAATTCAATGGAACAAAATAACGTATACAACTGTAGACATATAAACACTATTTGTCTGCTTCTGCCTCATTTTCATTACTTTGTAGAGGTTATTTTCTTTGATTTATAAATTTTTAGTTTTGACTCTATTTGATAAAATAAGAACCTGCTTTCAAATTTTACCCTAAAACAGGTTCTTATGTAAAGGGGGTCTAAATGGAAAATCTTAGCCTAACAGGTTCTTAAAATCTAGGTTCTTATACGCGGGTTTTTACTGTACGTCATAGTTTTATGCTTATGTTGTGCGTATACTAATTTTAAACAAGTTATTTCAGGACATTATTAAATAAAATACTGAACAATTAAAGTGGCACTGCCACGAAATTTTCGGTTTCCATTTTAATTATTTGTTGAAACATTTCAACTTTTGATGTATCAATGGGCTTCGTCCGATAAATTAAAGTGGTTGATTTTTTGTCTGAAATTAGATGATACATGTGAAATTCAACGCCGCCATCTGTTTTCGTTTTTCATCAGAAAATTCAGTAAATTGGCTGTTAATACAACTAGTTTACTTAGAACTGTCAATGGCTTTCAAGAAAGATTTGCGCATTATTTTTCGTTTTTAGGAAATATAGATGTTTTTAGGAAATATAGGAAATATAGAATTATAGTATATCAAGTAGCCAATTGTAAATTACCTTTAACAGTGAGATTTGCAGTTGTAAGTATACAAAAAAATAAAAAATAAAAAATAAAAATAAAAATTCAATAAAGTTTTCATTATTATTATTATTAAGTACTATACTCAGAAAATTATGAACACTTGCATAATGACATCGTACTATATATTTGGTAAACGTAACAAAGAATGGGATGACCCGACTTTAAGCGTTATACTAATATTTTTATACCATATAGTGTTAATTCAAGTAGACATTGATAAACTACCTGTAAAAGAGAGGTTTATCACTGTAGTATACGTTAATCATAAATGAATAAAGTTTCCATTATTATTATTATTATTATTATTATTATTATTATTATTATTATTATTATTATTATTATTATTATTATTATTATTATTAGTGGTTCAAGTAGTCAATTGTAAATTACCTCATTGAGCGAGATTTATAATTGTATATATAACAAAAGATTTAAATAAAGTTTCCATTATTATTATTATTATTATTATTATTATTATTATTATTATTACTACTTAAGATATGGGGAACTTGTCTTATTAATTTCTTCTGATCTCCACTTTCACACCATCTCCTTCTGCCTATCCCTCTACGCACAGAAATTTACGAAGGATGTTTGCTGTTCCTAACAGGACTGACTTCTAGATTATGTTCATATCATACTTAATCTCCAACATATCCAAATATTTACGGAGTTTATGTGGTACAGAGCCCAAAGCACCTATGACTATGGGGATCACAATAGTCTCTTTATCCCACATTCGAGATATTTCCAGTCGCAGTTCGCTATAGTTGTTGATCTTCTCGAACTGTTTCTTCTCCAGATTGTGATCTCCAGGGTTTGCTACATCGATGACCATGCATTTGTTAGCTTCCTTCTTATTTTTATTATTTTTATATTTTTTATTATTTTTTTTATTATTTTTTTTTTTAGTCAAATCTTCAAAACTACGTCGATCGTAAAAAATCCAAATATTCAGAATTGATTAGGGAACAAAGTCAAAGTGAACAATCAGATCAGTTAAATTTGTAAACCTATCGATCAGCTCCCTTGATGTCTTTGCAGCAGAATGTTCTACATTCATAGAAATGCTGACTGATCTTAGTCTTGACAAGACTCACCAAAAATATTGTATTAAGAGAATGACGACGATCGCAATCAGAACCACCTATTAGATATTCTGTTGCCGAAATGGACAAATCCCGAACTGCTAACTTTTTAAAATTATTGTGCTATATATTTGTTTTATGTTGTTATATATAGTTATTAGTTATATATTGTTAGTGTTGATTCAAGTAGCCGATTATAAATTAAATAAGCGAGATTTACAGTTGTATATTATCTAAAGTTGTATATTATATTTACAGTTGTATATTATCTTACCAGAAGTTTGACAAAGTGCGTGTTCTCAGATAAAAATCCATAACCAGGATGAACCTTTCAAAAAAATATGAAAAATAATCACTTATCAAACCAGACATGAGAAGATTACATGCCGAAATGTTGGAACAGGTATGAATGCCAAGAAAGGATAATTAAAAGACTGATCGGTAAGTCGCATTTTACTCTGGTTGAAACCTAAATTGTGATGTAAATTGTGATGACATTGATGGCGAAGAGTATTGTTTGGCATTTGAAATGATTTTATCGCTTAAAGTACCTATGAATGAAAATTAAGTTTGTCTTATTTAAATGCACTCCGAAAATTATTAGGAATGGTAATTTAGAGTTTTTTCATATGTACATATGTTTAATAAATACCTAATGGACACGCGGGATATTGCGAGACTTGAGAAAAGCGTAAAAAAAACAGGAGTCGATAGGCGAGTGTTTTTTAGCTTTTCGAAAGTCGAGATATGATATGAGATGTAATATGTAAAATCCCCACACGTGAGATAGGCACTTTAATTTTCGTATCAGAGGCACTTTAAGCCACGACTGATTGGTGGAGGTAAACGTTACTGATTTTTGTCTAAAGTGCCCCTAACCTCAAATTTGTTTTATTTGGAAGAACTTTTAAAATGATAATAACTACTTTTGAAGATTTTCGTTTCTTCGCTTTCTTTTTGAGATATATCAGTTTGTTTGATATGCAAATGTACGGAATTTACGTCACACATGACACATTCATAATGAGTTATCAGAGAATGTTATATATCTTTGCGTTCATCAAATAAAAACACTAAAGTGTGAATAACACGTGTGCTTGTTTCTCCCACAACACCAAACTTTCTCGATTTTAAAGGATTTCATTCGAGAATGAAAGAGATACACACATTTCTCCAATAAGAGTCATTATGCATGTGTAACGTAAATTCCGGACATTTGCATATCAAACAAACTGATATATCTCAAAAAGAAAGCGAAGAAACGAAAATCTTCAAAAGAAGTTACTTTATCAGTTTAAAAGTTCTTCCAAATAAGACAATAAAAAAATTTGAGGTTAGGGGCACTTTAAATGTTTTTCGTTTTATTGCGAAAAAACTACCGTCCAAAAAAGTACTTGTTGTCTAAAATTAAACGTAGATATTCATCGTAAAGTGGCTTTGTTATGTTTACAGGCAGTTCGAGATCTAATAGTATTATTGATAACTTAAATATCAGTGGCGGATCCAGGATTGTTCGAAAGGGGGGGGGGGGGGCGCACATGAAGAATCATTACACGTTGTGGTGTATGCTCGAGGCGTTCCACTAGAGGGGTCTGGAGGCATGCCCCCCCAGGAAAAAATTTAATGTTGCAAAGCCCGGAAGTGCTTTACCGGCGATTTCTGATAAGAATTTTTGCGAAATTAGGGCACCACGCCGTTGCTAAAAATGCACGATTATAAAGGGGCATCAAGATTATGAAACACTTTAATATAAACTCAGAAGTACTCAGAAAAACTCAGAAGTAGAACCATTGACATGGTAAAAAAACAGAAAACACTTGTTTGCGGGATTGAATACCGCCACTGAATATCGCTGGGGTTTTCTCATCAATCTCAAATAGCTTGTCATGAACACGCCATCCAGTTTCCTATCAAGTCTTAAAGGTCAACTATACCTTTTGAGGTTATTCTATTTTTCGTTAGAATTCGAAAAGTTCAATTCAAAACCGAAGAAATAATTGAAATTGGTTACTCGGTTCTGCTTTTATGATCTGTTAAAGATCTTGTTTTCAGCACTTTTGATAAACTTAGTTAAACAACGACCGCGTCGGAAGAAAGCCTGGTACTACCGGTATGTGATGTCATAATGATGTCACACGGCTAGAAATTACTGTACATTTTGGTTTTATTTTAGTGAAATTGGAAATACTGTTTACTTTTGGGTGAGTGATAAGTGACAAACCAAATATCAAGCACTGGTATATTATTTTGTTCAATAAACCTATTACGAGTATGACACTATGACGTCATACCGGTAATAGTGCCATTCTTCTCAAAACGCGGTCGTGCAACAAGAGATCCGAAGAAATACTCCTCAATAAATCCTGCGCTATATCATGAAATTCATTTTTTTCTTCACATTTACAAAGTTAGATGATATATCTTTCGGAGCAAAATAGAACCTCAAAAGGTATAGTTGACCTTTAATTAGCCATGTAAACACCAAACTTGAGAAAGTCTTGACCGTAGGTACAATCAACACAGATGTTTGTGGTGAATAACTTATTTATTTTCCCTTCTTGTTTGTTAATATATTTTGCTTTTTTCGGGTTTAACCCCAGGCGTGGCCAGGTACCCTTCTGATAGGGATCCTTCGTTTGGCAATCAGAAAGCATGAATTTCTAGGATTCCGGACCGCGAAAATAAATACATGCTGTTATATAGCGGGGATTTTTCCTGGATATAACTCTGACTGTCATTGGTTAATTTATGGTCACGTGGCACCAGTTAAAATCAAATGTATCACACGCTTACAACACCACTTGAACTTTTGAGAGCACGATTTATCATACTACAAATTTTATATAGTCATATTTTTTACATAAGTAGTTAACATGGTCCAATAGCATTTACAAAGAAAAATATTTGGGTACATATGTTTATTGCTTCTCTTTTCCGCGAACACAACATTTTTAAAGGCACGAACCTGTAGAACGCGCCAATCGTGATTTCTCCAAACAGTTAAGTGCTAAGGGTCTGAAATTTTATATCTGCCAGTGGTACATGCAATACCAGAGCTGTGCAATGACGAATTATTTTACAGGTATGTCAATGCCTTCATATATTTTAGCTTTTCCCAAAAATGAGGGAGAAAAATGTCCAATTACATTTCTTCCAAAGGCCCTAGATATTTTTTAAGAAAACTTCGAGGCAAACGTAGAGATTCGAGGGAATTAAATCTTACTGCTTCCCCGAGGCACTAGTTATTGCTGCCTCCCCTCAGTTCGAGCTTTAGGTGTCTGGACGGACTTTCCGGGGGGGAACGGGGGGCACTTACTAGGGAAACTAGGGAAAACTGCGCATGTTCTATTTGCACCGCGCTGTCTTCCGCTGTCTTCCCAAACTACAGAAAGATTGCTTCTCTGCTTTCACGGTAAGAATAACCAGTTATCGAATAGTTGACACTAAAATCGACTCCGCTGTTTTGTCTGTTTTCGCTTGCTTATGAACTGCCGAAATTCGAGAGTATTTGAGAGCCTGTGGACAAGAATCCCGATTACCCGATATTTCGATAACAAACGCAATCGCTGTATGTTTCTTATTTGTATCGTCCTCAGTACTTTCATATTGACGACGAAATTAAAATATAATTTGGCCGCCATCTTCAAAAACAGCATCGTAATTTAACCCAAATACGTACGTCGAACGTTTTCTTGACAAATAATCAACTCTACAAGCTCTCTTATAGATAATTTATCTGTCTACAATATACGTAAACATTATTGTGCTACCTTACTTAGTTGTTTTTAAAAAAGCGCAATATCGAACATACCTTGATATTCGTGATATGTCATTCGTCAAGCGCGGGATTTCCACAGAGCGCTCCATTTAAATTTTAAAAGTACTTTTACATGCCTGTAGCCCTGTAGCTGCTGCACAAGTTAAAGTGGATGTGACATTAGTTTCTATTGAAAAAACAAAGCTACACGGTTCAACATAGTTCGCAGTTCGGCATTGTTTACATTTAGATATCCAATTGTCCAAATTTAATACTATCATTGCTTACAATATATTAGCTTTTACTTCAATATAAATAGCTCATAGCCTCATTCCGTCATTCGTTGCCTTTCAAATTGCGGTATATTCATACGTTGTGCTGCCGGCTGCGTACTTTTACATACAGTCATACACAAGCACAAGTAGCCTGTAGTCCGAGTAAACGCCTATTCCCGTTCGTTTGTTTCATTTGAAATATGACCGCACGACCGCCAGCAAATATTACAAACGTGAAGTTCGATTTGGCAGAAGGGTCGCTTGATCATGGAAAATTTATGGCTTGCTCTTTCGAGTAAATGTTGTTCGAATTAGATGTATGGCGTTCAAACATTGAATTTTGACATAAACGCGCCATATATGATTACCGTATGTTATTTTAATATTACAAGGTTATATGATCGCCTTGATATGTGGTGTAGATTCTACAGTCTATTTTATCCTCTATATGCTATAGAAATTTCTGGCATCATTCTGCTGGCATGCCTGATCAGTGATCCTGAACACTGCTCCAACCTCGTACCATGAACTGCTCCTGTCAGTCCAGAGGCAGCATTTCACTTCTGATAAGAACTCCTAGTTTATTATATAGCAAAAAGTATTCAAAGTACAGCAGAAAAGATAGACATTTGTCAACGCAACGAATTGGGAAGCGAAAGATGGCTTTACAATATGTCAATGGCCTTACAATGCAGCCTATACTCTGAGACGGGCATACGTTTTGTAGAAACCGAGGACAAACATTTTTATATACAAACAGACCAAACTTATACCTCCTGCGCACTATTTCGGCAGTACACGAACCTTTTAGAGTTTTCCATTTATATATCGAGTTTCAGTTCGCCAAAATTGCAATATTTCAAAAAGAAAATAAATTAATTTTCCAATTTTCAGTTACGATTCCGTGACCGCGGTCAAATATCGCACAAAAAATTGCAGCCAATCAAATTCTAGGAGTGCATAGGACTCCGCCCGCTCACGATAAATAAAAGATAAAAGAGTCATTATTCAATTTTTTTCTCTCAATTTTCATTGGCTGTAAAGTTTTTTCTCAATTTTCATTGGCTGTAAAGTTTTTTCTCAATTTTCATTGGCTGTAAAGTTTTTTCTCAATTTTCATTGGCTGAAAGTTTTTCTCTCAATTTTCATTGGCTGTGAAGTCGCTACGAAAGCTGCAAATAACTGCCTGCAAACAATAATCTGCTCATGCGCAGTAACTTCCATCTCTGAAAATAATCTTTCCTATACAAAGTGACTTGGAATTACCAGAATGACAAAAAACAGAAAAGGTAAAACAATGTTAAAATAAATTGAATAATAAAACAATTATCGAACTCGGTTATCGCAAAATATCGTGGCGAGCAGATCAATTATTTGCTCGTCACTGATATCGTCACCGATATTTTGGCTGACTCTTCCATATAAATATCCCCAAATTTAAAACATAGTCCTAACCCAAACCTTACCCTAATCCTAACCCTCAACCTAATACTAACCCTAACTATGATGATGATAAAACATTATTTAACCACGCTAACCCTGTCAACCGAAGCTGATTTCCACAAGGGGTGTGTAAAGAACAAAAACAAGAAGCTTTACAAGAACAAAAACCCTAACCATAAGTAGTTTTAAGTCAGCACTTAAGACTTTTCTTTTTTAAAATTAATAGTTTTTTGTACATGGTGGTAATATATGTAGTATAGGCTTTATCTTGTAATGAAACTGTGATTAGTTTTATAAGTAACTTTAAGAATATATTGTTGTATGAGCATTGAGACTATTGTATAATGCTCCTAATACGTCTTTTATTATTATTATTATTATTAAAAAAAGAAGTACAGAAGCATAATATTTAAAGCTATTTACAAAATATGATATATAATGTCAAATAAGTAACATAATTTATGAGCAAGTAATCTATTTACAGGGTTTTTTTGGTTTTATATGTTGTTACTAAAAAATGTGAGTAGCAATTTTCTTTTGAAAACATGAAAGGGATTTGTTCGCCCTAATTTCGTTTGGAATAGAGTTCCATAGGTGAGCACCGTCGTACATGAAACTATTTTTCATATTATTAGTACGCGGTTTTGGTAAACAAAGACTACTTGAAATGTCCCGAAGGTTATAGTTTGTCATCTCACTTTTATAAGTAAAAAGATTAGTGAGTGACCCAGGACCCATTTTATTTAAAATTTAATACATCATTTTTGCTTTTGCCCTTTTTCTCACCATCTTACTGTAAGTGGCTCCCAGCCCAAGGCATGTAAAGCAACAGAATGATCTATATCGTTGCTCATATTCGCGATAATTCGAGCAGCTCTATTTTGTAGTTTTTGAAGTCGTTTTCATTGTGTTTCGCCAAACACATCCAACACTTCACAACAATAATCGAAGTATGGGCGAACAATAGCATTATATATGGAAATAAGTGTATATTTATCAACAAAAGGTTTGACATGACGGAGAGCAGAGATTCCTGCTGTTATTTTTTTGCAAATATTTTCAGTATTTCTCTTCCAAGATCAATGCTGGTAACTCTTACGATAATGCTTTATTTTAGAAATAACAACTGATTTTAATTTCGAATTTTACTACCGATAGTCTACTGTATGTGACGTCATTTCGGGAATTTATATGAAACTTCACCGGATATTTTGCTATGATATCATCACTCGTCTTGTCACTGATATCGTCACTCGTCACCGATATTTTGCTCAAACTCGTGCAAAAATGTTTTAATTATGCTCCTGTATTCATAAATACTTACAGCTTGAGCACCTGTACTTTTAATAGCATCTAAAATGGTATCCATATTAAGGTAGCTTTCTCCTGACGGAGGTGGTCCAACACACACACTTTCATCAGCCATTTGAGTGTGAAGCTTTAAAAAGATGATTAAGAGTAAATATATCTGGCTTGTTAGACGGCAACCACGTGGGACAAGGGCTCCAAATGTTTAGAAATAAGACCCCACAGCCTTTCAATATTAATATTGCATTAATCCTCTTGTTCGGGATGAATAAACTGCACGTATTTCTAACATGTTTTTTTAAAATATTTTCATAGTTACTGTAAAAATACAATTAAACAAACATCCACATGTAGGTGGGGCAATATTTTATCAAATTTATATCTTTCAAAATTTCAGTTTTGGCGGCATAAAATAACATAAAATAACTACTGACAGTCTGACACCAATACTACTGACACCAATACTACTGACACCGACACTACTGACACCGACACTACTGACACCGACACTACCGACACCGACACCGACACTACTGATACCGACACTACTGACACCGACACTACTGATACCGACACTACTGATACCGACACTACTGATACCGACACTACTGATACCGACACTACTGATACTGATACTGATACCGATAGCGGTGGTGCTGCTACTGCTACTGCTGTTGCTACTGATCGACTGTTTCGATCACGTTCTAGAAACGTACCCGAGCAAACGTTTTCTATTATTTTTAATATAATTCAGAAACAATTGTTTATATTTGAATAATTACGCAAGGGAACATGACACTTTTGATTTAATACAAACTCTCATTAGTTACTAACGTTATTCCGGTCAGCGTAGCCTGATCGAGACTGGCAAGGCAACTTACCAATCACAGGGTGTGTAGAGTAAATATTTTGGATAAACTTACAGCATATTTATCTGCTTCACTGTATATTGCAACAGATTTAATACCAAGACGTTTACATGATTTCATAATCTGGCAAAAATAAAACCAATGCAGTTTCACAGGAACTTGACAAACCAATTTAGAAAGATTAAGACACAGAATTTATGCACATCATAGTAATTAACATAATTAGAAAGCAAAAAAATACTTGACTCAAATGTTCTTATTTTAAAGGGAAACTGTAATAAAAAATAAATTACTTATTAATAATTCATGAGGAAAAGACAAAGGAAATCACTACCATGTCGTAGGTTTTATATGTGATAAAGATTTATATAAACTTTAGACAACATTGATTTTCAAAATTACTACATCAAATGGGTCGTTTTTGAAGCCGTTTAATAAACTCGCAGCACGTGTTTTATCTGCAGATCTAAAACACTCGGACTACGCCGTTGTGCTTTAAGGCGTAGGAAGCAGGGGGGCCGGGGGGGGGGGCCGCGGTCTTTCGGCCCCCCTAAAAATAATTGAATTTGAAAGAAAAATTGCAGCAAAAAAATTGAATTCGAAAGTAGAAGTATTTTAAATCGTATATTTAATCGAATAGTATTAATGTATGATGTTTCAGACAAGTTGGAAAACAACATCTTCCTATTAATGTTCTGTTAAACTGTCATATAGAAGATAGAAGTAATTAAAAAAATAAATCACAATATCTTTGCATGTTAACCCGAGTGTTTTACTAAACTAAAGTACTAATATTTCTTTAGTTTACGCAGCCCTACTCTAGTTGGCTTTCTTTTTTAACTAACCAGAAGGGTGGAAATCGCGGAATGATTGAGGCTAAAAGGTAGCGCGGTTGAAAAAAACGTACATGTCGGACTCGCTGACCATTGTATTAATATGTTGTCAGTGGTTCCCAGCGGCGGCGTGGCTCGAAAATAGGCCCCGTTCGATTGGGGCCCATTGCTCACAGCAGGAGAGCAGGGTGTGTGATTGTTTAGGGCCTGTTTGGGGCCCACCATCACCAGATTTTCGGGGGCCACGCCGCCCCTGGTGGTTCCTAAGTATGGTGATGAGCTCTGATATAGAGCGAAACAGTCTAAAATATGAAATTTTATAAACTTCTGAGCTGAAAAATCACCGCTCCGAATGCAGGAAATGCCATTTGCGGGAATCTAGATTTCAAAAATTTTCGGCATCCTCCTAGAAATCCGAGCGCCGTATTAATTATCATGACCTGCACCCATTTGGGCCACAACGAAAATTTTGCTTTGGCCGGCCCCCCCAAGTTTACAAAGCTTCCTACGCCCCTGCTTTAAATCTGATAAAACAGTCAGTACATAAAAGGCCTTTAATGAAAGGCTTGTAATAAAAGGCCTGTATGTTTAGAAATGTGAATAGTTTTACGGTATCTGTTCTTATACTCGATACATAAATTCTTCAGGCTCGTATTTTATGCTGATGGACACCATTTTAATAAAATCGATGTTCAGCGGACGTTTCTTTTCAATTTTGACGTCATTGAGTGTAAGGAACAAATGACAAGCACTCAATGACGTCATGATTGAAAAGAAAACCACCGCTGCGCATCAACTTTGAGCCGTCGAGCAAATTCTAAAATGGCGGCCGCCAGTAGCGTATTAAAAACCAAAATGAAAACGTTATTTATGGAGTATAAATAACGTTTAAAACTATTAACATTTCTAAACATAGTTAAAGGCTTTTACCCAAAAGTAATTAATTTTTTTACTATAGTTCCCCTTTAATTGTGTCGATGGTGAATAGATACTGGACAAATACAAAACAAGAAAGAGCTTACCCTGCATGCTATTTCGCCTCGGTTAGCAATAAGGATTTTGTCAAACAACTAAAAGAAAACGCATAATCTTCGGGTTATTATCAAATTTATCACAGAGACCACGGTTTGAAGTTAGAGTACCTGCCTCGACCCCAGCCGCTCGCCCACAAATTACGAGAGCGGAGCGCGGAAATTAGAGCGGGGGCGCTCTATTGCCAGCCTGCGTGTAGACGCCCCTAGCCTGCACACTCCCGATTTTCCTTTATTCCTGCACGCAAAATTGCTCGGCTCGATCGAGCTGCAAAAGAAGAGCCTGCGGAGGAGGCAGTTACAGTACCAGTAGGTGCAGGCTATTTCAGATACCTTGAAGCAGATCCGCCCCAGTACTTTCATTATTTTACACGGTCATATTCAAATCAGGCCGCGCACCTGATTTGAATATGCGCTAAGATGGAACATAGTTAATATGGATGGAAGAGAACGTTGAAACTACTCGAGTAAATATTTATGGCTACGTCGACACAACAGAAGAAGCGCTCTTGTAAGAGATTACGAGCTCCGAACAACAACGAAATTCACAATCTACAAGAAGACAAAAGCATTTGGAGTCCACGACCACCACGTGCTTCGTGCGCAAACTTGTGTATTAACTCATATAAACGATTTTCATTATTCTAAATTAACTATGGTTACAATTCCAGAATATAAATCGAGAAGCAGTTTTACATCAGCTTCACTTTGCTTTTGTTCAGTATTCCAGTTTTTCTTTACTTTGAGCTATACATATATTACGAAACTCGAAAGCCACGAGCAATAGCCTTCGCTTGAAAAGATGGGAAATGGACCTTACTATTGATTGTCTGGATTTATATCGCAACTTTGTCCACGCAACGCGTTTTTCTTAAACTATTTGGAAACAAATTATATAAATTGTAGATCTTTGATATCCCTCATAGCCTGCGAGTAGGCAAATTGGCCGTGTAAAATAATGAAAGTACTGGGGCGGATCTGCTTCAAGGTATACTGAAATAGCCTCCACCGTACCAGTATATCAAGTAGTCTGTTAGTAAGCATCGCGGGAAAAACTACCACAATGTTACACATTGTTATCAGTAAAGATGTCCACAAACTAAACTAAAAGTAAACTACAACAAAAAGTAAACTAGCTGACAGTGTGCGCGGTACAGTGCATGTTCAAATACAGAGGTTACAGAGTAACGTTTCACAACGGACAGTATTACAACGTAGCATAACGTCTTAAAACATAGCGTAATTTATTACATGACAATGGCGTCATATTTCCTAATAAGGCTAAGAGTACTGGTCAAATCCAGGAGCGGGATACACATTACATTCTGAATTGCACACTTTTATACCAGTTTAACCGGTGTAGAAGAGGTAACATCTGCATGATATGGAAACCCCAAAGTAAAATGACGGATGCGAACTGTCTATTTCATTTGAACAGTCATTACGCTACATTGTAATACATATATTTTATTGAATGGTTTTACCGATAAATACTGTCGGGCATTTTACTCGTTTCTCGCATTTTTCCTCGCACTAAATACATCCGAAAACTCGTAAAATACCCGACCGCATTATCGGTAAAAACATTCAATAAGATGTATGTATTAAAACATAGAGTAATGTATTACGAATTAGCGTAATATCTTATAACGTAGCGTTATGTCTCACAACGTAGCGTTATGTCTTACAATGTAGCGTTAGTGTCAGAAGCAGAATCAAATCGAATCAACACTGATGAATTTGTTACAGGATTTCAGAAATACAGCACAAAATCCTACATGATTTCAGTAATCCTACACAGGATCCTACGGGATTTCAGTAATCCAGCACAAGATCGTACAGGATTTCAGTAATCCAGCACAGGATCCTACAGGATTTCAAAAATACAGCACATGATCCTACAGGATTTCAGTAATCCAGCACAGGATCCTACAGGATTTCAGTAATCCTGCACAGGATCCTACAGGATTTCAAAAATCCAGCGCAGGATCCTACAGGATTTCAATAATCCTGCACAGGATGCTACAGGATTTCAAAAATCCAGCGCATGATCCTACAGGATTTCAGTAATCCTGCACAGGGTCCTACAGGATTTCAGTAATACTTCACAGAATCCTACAGGATTTCAGTAATACTTCACAGAATCCTACAGGATTTCAGTAATACTTCACAGAATCCTACAGGATTTCAGTAATCCTGCACAGGACCCTATAGGATTTCAGTAATCCAGCACAGGATCCTACATGATTTCAGTAATCCTGCACAGCATCCCACAGGATTTCAGTAATCCAGCACAGGATCCTACAGGATTTCAGTAATCCAGCGCATGATCCTACAGGATTTCAGTAATCCTGCACAGGATCCTACAGGATTCCAGTAATACTTCACAGAATCCTACAGGATTTCAGTAATACTTCACAGAATCCTACAGGATTTCAGTAATACTTCACAGAATCCTACAGGATTTCAGTAATCCTGCACAGGACCCTATAGGATTTCAGTAATCCAGCACAGGATCCTACATGATTTCAGTAATCCTGCACAGCATCCCACAGGATTTCAGTAATCCAGCACAGGATCCTACAGGATTTCAGTAATCCAGCGCATGATCCTACAGGATTTCAGTAATCCTGCACAGGATCCTACAGGATTTCAGTAATCCAGCACAGGATCCTACAGGATTTCAGAAATACATCACAGAATCCTACATGATTTCAGTAATCCTGCACAGGATCCTACGGGATTTCAGTAATCCAGCACAGGATCCTACAGGATTTCAGTAATTCAGCACAGGATCCTACAGGATTTCAGTAATCCAGCACAGGATCCTACAGGATTTCAGTAATCCTGCACACGATCCTACATGATTTCAGTAATTCTGTGCAGGATTACTGAAATTCTGTAGGATCCTGTACAGGATTACTGGATCCTACAGGATTTCAGTAATCTTGTACACGATCCTACATGATTTCAGTAATCCTGTACACGACCCTACAAGATTTCAGTAATCCAGCACATGATCCTACATGATTTCAGTAACCCTGTACAGGATCCTACACAGGATCGTACATGATTGTAAATATACGTTACGTTATAAGACATTACCATGGTCAAAATCCTGTCCAGGATCCTGTCTAAGATCCAAACAGGATCCTGTCCAGGATCCTATAAAAATCCTAGCAAAATCCTGTTCAGGATCCTGTGAGATCCTACAGTATTCTAAATTCCTGTTCAGGATCCTGTAGGATCCTACACAGGATTTTGCTAGGATTTTTATAGGATCCTGTTTGGATCTTAGACAGGATTTTCCTGGACAGGATTTTCACCAGGGTAATGTCTTATAACGTAACGTAATGTATTACACGTAGCGCGTAAGGATGTGTAGTATTTCAATTGTATTTCAGAATCATCCTCGGGTAACACTGAATTCACTGTAGACCCCAACTGGCGGATTCAGGTAAATTAAATATTAGTGACCATTCAAATTTTGAGATTACGTCACATCTCCCAACTTAACCTCGTTTTATGCTTTTAGGTGATTTATAAAAAACCTTTTTTACCAGATGACACAGTATCAATACAATAATTTTTAACAGCTCAGATAACGCATCAAATGATTCTTTTTAGATACAGTATCATTTACAAACCTCACAATTCGGTCTATATCAGATCTAAAACACTCGGCTATTGCCTAGTGTTTTAAACCTGATTTTGACCTCCTGCGCGGTTTGTATATATTACAAATTGAGATTTGCGTGTTTAGTGGGTAATGCTTCAGCCAATCTTCGGCCGGCTTACTTTTTAAAAAACAGTAAACACGTATCTAAGAACTGCTTTTGTCCCAAAAGATTAAAGAACGCTACTACGAGAAAATGGACTCCAGCTGACGCCATCCTTTTTACGATACTTTTTGTAAGTCATTGGTAATGGAAGCCCGTTATATATATATAGGTCAGTCTTCACCACCCCTAACCCTAAGCAAGCTTATTAGTATTCATCATGACGTCATCTAACTCTTAGTTCTCTCCTTGCTCCCCTAATCTCATCAGTTATCCCCACTGATTCTCCCCAAAAATCTCATTAATTATTCTACCGACTCTTTCGAATTGGTTTTCCGATGGTGGCATTGCGTCATTATCAAAAGGATATTCGATGTCTCTTAATAGTATAGGAAACGCGTCCATTGTTTCACCATGGTCATTGTGGAAGAAATGACGTTGACATTTTGAAAGACACCTTATGCTTTCATATTCACGCTTGTCTTGATGAATATGAAGCAAGCCTGGATATTACAAATATTCCATTTCTAGAGATTTGACAGTTACAATATTAATTGTGTCTATCATTTTGTCCGATGCTCATCTTGTGAAAGTAAAACATTTTTGTGTTAAATGGACTACGTTTAGATTTCGTATTGTACAATGTCAGATGAGAGATACACTGTATTACCCTAATTCTTGAGACGTTACGCTAAGTTTGAAAACGGTACGCTAAGCTTCGAGACATTGCGCTTAATTTGGAGACAATATGCTAAGTTTGGAGACATTATGCTAAATTTGGAGACATATTACGCTAAGTTTGGAGACATTGCACTAAGTTTGGAAATATTGCGCTAAGTTGTGAGACGTTATACTTAGTTTTTAGACATTACGCTAAGTTGTACCGTGACAGGTACAATATTTGTATGTCCGTTACAAATTCATTTGTGCTGGTCATTCTGACAGGTACAACGAAAATAATTATTTCCAGGCTTGATATGAAGAGATTTACAACAGGCAATAAAAGCACTCAGGTAAAGAAACTAAGCCTTCGCCACATTTACGAAGTGATGGAACCGAACCACTTTGGCCGTATTATGGCTTATCTCGCTTTAGTGCAATACCGAGTAAGGAGGATTCCTATGAGGAACAAACACTTTGGGAATTAAGTAGTGTGAAGAATTGTTCAAGATCTCAAATTGACTTGGAAAAATATAAAGTTAAGCGGTTTCAAGGCATTACTTTCAAAGCGTTGCTAGGCCAACTATACCTACGACTGAGAGCACATTTAGAAAAGATATTTAAAGGTCATTAAGGAACGAAACAATGGGACACGTTCTAGCAAAAATATATCACTAATCGATTGTCGTAGAGAAAACTACAGCGTCGCGTCGTTTTATTCGATTATTGTTTCTCTTCGAGTAACATTCAAATGCTACGTGTTTTGGAAAGTGTTTTAGAAAGTATTTTGGAAAGATTATTGGAAATTCTTGAGCTTGGGATGCTGAGCGTTGGAGAAGACGATGCTTGTCTGAGGTGTGAGGTGATTTGGACAAGCGTGAGAAGAGAACTTGCTGGTGCGTTCAAAAAAACGTATATTATAGCTTCCTTTCGGAGCTCCAAAGGTTATCAAGAGTCATCCGATCGTCTCTTTGGAGACAATCGTTGCAGACTGGTAAAATAACTTCGTTGCATTGTTACGACTTGATAGTCGTGTCTCGGTTGCGACTCCGAAATTGTCGAAATATGTCTTCATTTCAGGGTTGACTTCGAGCTCTCTCTCTCTTTCCAGCATTTCATATCTCCTTTCTAGCATTCCCACATCTCAACGACAATGTAGTTCTGCCCTTTTAAATAACGCGTTTTCTCGGTACGCTGGTGGAGGTCTTGCATGCTTTGTTGACTTACAGGGTTGATCGTGTCTCTTGCGTAGCATCGGATGTAACCGTTCCTGCAGAAAACAGTCATGGAACTCATAGACCGTGTTAGACTCAACGTGATGCTCAGGCGCTCATTAAGCACTTCTCGAAGGGTCGCTATCGGTTTACTGAACGAAACAGTAAAAAACAACGTATTGAAAATAAGTAGCAGTCAGCAGCAGTCAGATTAATTATCATAAATCAGGTTGAAAAACTTTCATTTTTCTAGAAAAGCCCATCTTGCACGCCGGCGTAGTAGCATCATGAAAACTCAAAATGCCACCAATCGCAGAGTTTTTTTATGAAATCAAATCAAACTTGGCATGTTAGTGGATCTCAGGTGCCTGCGGTGGAAGAGATTAGATACCTGAGAGGGATGTGACGTAATCTCAAAATTCGAAAGCTCATTATAAAACATTCTATTTACAGTACATACTGATACTGTACTTGTATTAACGTCTTACAACATAGAATAATATCTTACAACGCAGTGTAATGTATTACATGCCTGTACATAGCGTAACGTCTTATAACGTAGAGTATTATAACGTCTTGCAACCTAGTGTAACGTTTTACAACGTAGAGTAACGTCTTACAACGTAACGTAACGTCTTACAACGTAGTGTAACGTCTTACAACGTAAAGTAACTTCTCACAACGTAGAGTAACGTCTTACAACGTAGTGTAACGTCTTACAACGTAGTGTAACGTCTTACAACGTAGAGTAACTTAACGTCTTTCAACGTAGAGTAACGTCTTACAACGTACAGGTAGGGTAAAGTCTTACAACGTAGAGTAACATCTTACAACGTAGAGTAACGTCTTTCAACGCAATGTAACGTCTTACAACGTACTGTAGAGTAACGTCTTACAAGGTAGAGTAACATCTTCCAACGTACTGCAGTGTAACGTAGAGTAACATCTTCCAACGTAGTATAACGTCTTCCAACGTAGTGTAACGTCTTCCAACGTAGAGTAACAACACAGAGTAACGTCTTACAACGTAGAGTAACGTCTTACAACGTAGTGTAACTTCTCACAACGTAGGGTAACGTCTTTCAACGCAGTGTAACGTCTTTCAACGCAGTGTAACGTCTTACAACGTAGAGTAACCTCTTTCAACGTAATGTAACGTCTTACAACGTACTGTAGAGTAACGTCTTACAACGTAGAGTAACGTCTACAACGTAGAGTGCATGTAACGTCTTACAACGTAGAGTAAAGCCCGTTTTCCACTTCAACCGTAACGTACCGTAACGTAGCGTTTTCTTTTGTGTCAAAGTCATTAGTTTTGCTCTAGTGCTCACGAAACAAAGAAATATGCTACGTTTCGGTACGATAAGGTTGAAGTGGAAAACGGGCTTGACGTCTTTCAACGTAGAGTAACGTAGACTCGTAGAGTAACGTCTTACAACGTAGTGTAACGTAGAGTAACGTCTTACAACGTAGAGTAACGTCTTTCAAGGCAGTGTAACGTCTTACAACGTACTGTAGAGTAACGTCTTACAACGTAGAGTAACGTCTTACAACGTAGAGTAACGTCTTCCAACGTAGTGTAACGTAGAGTAACGTCTTACAACGTAGTGCAACGTAGAGTAACGTCTTACAACGTAGTGTAACGTAGAGTAACGTCTTACAACGTAGAGTAACGTCTTTCAAGGCAGTGCAACGTCTTACAACGTACTGTAGAGTAACGTCTTACAACGTAGAGTAACGTCTTCCAACGTAGTGTAACGTAGAGTAACGTCTTACAACGTAGTGTAACGTAGAGTAATGTATTACAACGTAGTGTAACGTAAAGTAACGTCTTACAACATAGAGTAACGTCTTCTAACGTAGTGTAACGTAGAGTAACGTCTTACAACGTAGAGTAACGTCTTCCAACGTAGAGTAATATAATTATAGAAATTTAATAGAAATAATCCTGTCCTTACCTTATCATTTGAGGAAATAGAAAACGTATTACATAGCTGAAGTGTCTAGATAATGAACAAAAAAGAATACCACAAGTATTTCAAGAAAATTTCTTATAATAGTGGAGAACACCCTCAATGAATTGTAATTGGCTAATAAAAAAGCGTATGTTTGTCCAGCTGTTGTGGTATATATGACCCTGGGCTCAGGGTCTTACAATAATACCAGCAGGCCCTTGGAACCCATATCAATTGGGCTTCTAGCCTGTTGGGGTAATCCATTCATATAATAATAATAAATAAAGACGTTTTAGAAACATTATACAATTGGTCTCAATGCTCTTACAACAATATATTCTTAAAGTTACTTACTGTACAATAAGTTATAGTAAGGTTTGAGTTTTGGGTACACCACATTTATTATTTATTGCTGAGCTTTCGAAACAGATAGAAATTACTGCAATAACCAAAAAGTTATATCTTTGCTAGTAATTGCAGGAAAATGGTGTGGAAAAAGTAGCGTGAAAATTCATTATTCACTTCAAAATATTTAATTTGAACCTTGAATGCAGTAATTGTATTATAATAATGTACCTGATGTTTAGCAGTGTATAAGTCGATTTCCTAAGACCCAAAATTGACTTAAAAAAACAACCTTGACTTATACAAAGGATCATAAAATGATGCACAAAATCATAGACCAGATATACTAGTACTGTGTCAGGAAATAGGCCAATCAGCTTATCGCTAATAAATCAACAAGTCATTGACGCATTCAAGTGACTTTGATGCATTTTATTTTAAACCTAATCTTCAACATGCCACCAAAACAACAAAATTACAAAGCAGTCAATTAAAATTAAAGCTTGTTTGCCAACAACTCTGCTACGGGCTGAACAAGAAGCTTGCTTCAAACAAAAAAACTTGTTCAAGACTGCAGGCGGAAACAAGACTGCAGGTGGACTCGACTTATACTCAGGGTATCGTAAAAATCATGACTTTTCAGTTAAAATATAAGGAGTCAACTTATATGCGAGGTTGACTTATACAGCACAAAATATGGTATATTTAATTATATTGTATGGGTATATTGAATCAATATTTGGCATTTACACTAATTTATAGCAAAAATTTAAAAAAATAATAAAAATGAAATATAAATAATAAAAATAATAATAAATAACAATATAAATGATAAAATAAACTCAAAGAACTACTGTACATGTATGTAAAACATAAGCTAAATACTTGTCAAAAGTTTCTATGATTGAAAATCGAAAATAATAGTGCACAGTATCTCCTAGACTCCTAGACTTTAGAATTAAGTTTAAAATGAGGCAAGCCAGGCTAGGATAGCTGTGTGCAACCTGAATATACACCTGTAATACAGGTATATATATGTATTACAGGTGTATTATTCAGGCTGTACACAGGCTAGGCTAGGACGTATGAGTAGCATGTCTAAGAAATTTCAAAGCAAACTAGGCAAATTTGTACCACATGTAAATAAATATCTATCTATTCTGTTGACTATTTTTTCTAAGTCTAACAGTATATTAGTCATAGGCTCATAGCGCATGGGTTGCAAATTATCGACAATTATCGTGAAACGGAGCACCCAACAAATTGGTACTGTAGGTAGACAACAAAACAAGATCACAAGAAGAACTTCATCGAGCCACTTACTTTCAAACAAATAGGCACACATGTCTTAAAGTTGTAA